>JABASD010003818.1:0-18095 GCA_019776165.1 Pogonognathellus flavescens | reverse complement strand
TTAAATATTAAGTTGCGTTTAAAATCAAATTATGTTACCGTGTCTACCTAGGCAAACATTCATGTAAATGTCGGTCTTTCATTCAATAAATGAAAATTCTTCTTCTTCTTCTAGTAGTAGGTTGCCATATCAAGTTTGATGACAAGATTTTGCACTAGTTATATTGACACACTAAAGAAGCCTCAGTTTCATGAAATCCATATTGCAAAGACATGTCATGTATAACGGTATGTTGGATTTCATGTCGTATCTGTTTCATGCATTCATTGATGCAAACCTCAATGCAATGTCAGTTTCGTACTGTTGAACTATACCTGTGCATGTAACGATGTAACGCATATCTGTAAGTGAAAGTGTCTTACAAACGCAAGACCTCTAAACAAAGCCGGCGTTTGATTTTGCGGCTTTTGGACATGTTATTTCCCATCCTCCCACATTATGACGTTTACAAGTCCTAATTTTTTATGGAGTCACCCATGCAAGAGTATATGTGTGTAGTGTAATCATGTATGTACACGGTATGTGTAATGTAATACCTATATTTTTGGGGACCGACTTTCGAATTAATTAGCCAATTGTATAACGATGTTTTTTCCTTTTCCTAATGCAATAAAACTATTTAACTAAACTTTCAGCTTATTCACCTGTATCCCTTTTTTTGGAAACAATAAACCCCAAATGTAAAGGAAAGGGATATAATACTATTATGAATTTATGTGGGTATTTTTTATATAGGTAGTATACAAGTACGCATTAATTTACGTAAACATGAAACACTTTGTATAGTCACGGTTTGCTTTACGTACAATTTTATGTTGTTATTCAATTCAATGTTGAAATACGTAAACTTACGTAAACTTGAAGTTTAAGGTACATGCAATTTGTTATGTACCACCATCATCATAAGGATATATTAAAAACATTAAAATATTTTTATTAACAAAAAGATTAACAGTGCAATTCTTTTTATGAAAGTATACTTCTAAGTAAACTATAAATCCTGACGTTATCGGATTATCTACTACAGACACAATGTCTGCTTGAGTTTGATTTTTTGTACGCACAGCATACATACGGTGTGTACAAATGAACCGACACAATTCTCACAATTGCTAATGATAATTATTAATCTAATTTATAGCAGCAATTCAAGCTGAAACTTGCAGTACAATTGTTTCTTTGGATAGGAAGTTAGATAAATAAAAAATAAAAAATAAATAAACAGATTTATTAGTGATATGTTGCAGAAGGTAAGACACTAATTAACAAAGTAGCTCTATTAAAATAAGATAAAGCAAGTAATCTGCCATGATTGCGGATTATGACAGAAAGTTTTGTAGTAATACTGTTGTTTTTCTTCGGAAAGTGAAAAACTTGCAACTTCTATGTAGACTCAGCATTATCCTGTTCACAACACATCATACAACAAAAAACTTTGTTTGCTGTGCAGCAGTAAATTAAATGAAAGTGAATTGGATTCAGAATGCTGGGAATTTGGTTAATGACTTCTACTATATGTAAGTAATAGCGAACCATTTCCCCTCCTACTTGTCTCTCCGTATAATTACGGTCTATCATGGTGAGCAATGAGCCATTAATTCCTGCAGTACACTGCCTACTGTTTGTAAAGACCAGTTAAAGGTCATAGTTGTTACATTCATTACGTGCAGTGCACACAGCCGGAAGGAAGGAAATATGAGAGTCAGCAGTGAAGAAAAAACCTGTTGAGCTGGATGATTGATTAAATAATGTCTATAACCAATTTCCACTTAACACAGAATTCGTCAAGTGACCATACCCCTCTCTACCTTAATAGCGTGAGCTTTTCCAAATGAATAATGAACTCTATCAATTGAATTCGATCGATCACCTTTGCTATTGCATATACTTACGTTTTTCATTGCAATGCATCCTGCTCGTAGTAATGATCTACATAATATCACTCTTACAAATTATAATAAAGTATTTTCAAGTAATGTGACTTCTGAGCAGGTTGTACGTAGCATATCATGACAAATCATGAGATTTCTGAAGATCAGAGAGAAAATTAGTCGCAGAAAAAAATGACTTCGTATATGTCTACTGTACACCAGACCACTGCCACTTTTATCGCAAGTGCACAACTTGAATAACAATATGTATGTACATATTGAGATTACCTTTGCATGTTTGTGTGAGCCATGTAAGTATTTACAATGCAACAGTTTCTATATGCACTTTACACTCATGTGGTTCTACTCAGGTTGTTTATGTTCTTCATATTAAATGAGTTGTTGTGTTTTGTGCATGTGTCTGATCCACGTCTCGATCTCCCTTCCACATTGTTGTGTGCATTGCGTATACTTATCTTCTGTTCCAAAAGATACCACTACTACCAGAGTACGTTATGTGGCTGCAGCGGAAAAAGTGCCAATAAAAATACAGAGTGTGTAAGTACATAATATAATTTGTGTATGTGTGTATTGTATTAGTTTGACAGATATAAGAGACTTTTTGTAAACAGGCACAGGGTACCTTTGCACTTGAGTAGATCATTTCTTGCTTCATTTGTTTTGGATTGAATTTTGTTGATACGATTCTTCAGCAACTGATTTCACTTGACATGCTATGCATGCAATAAACATGGACAGTTGAGAAAAAACTTACTTCACCTTTGCATTAACATTTACCTTCGGCCAAAGAAAGTTCGTGGGTCTCATCTCAGGTATCTCAAATCTTACCTTACTACAAACTACTACTACAACTGCCAACCTAACCAATTTCCATTCTGCAATTATTTTTCTGAAAAGTTGCTAGTGTACAGTACAGTCATTCATGCGTATTTTCTTGTGGAGCAGTGCTGTTACTGTTTAGGTGCATGGAAATCACTAACCGATTGACTGAGCGAGACTTTATTACTATAGACAAGAAAGATCAAATAAGAAATCTTACAAATCTTTTTCTGTTGCAGCGCGGACACTGAATGTGCTCTTACCACTTACAGATTTCAAGGATAAGTGAACGTCTCAACTGGTCTGGATTTCCTTTCTGCTTCCTGTCGGTCATTCCGACTAGATTTTTTTACGACGGTGAAAAAGCATTGGTAGAAGTAATTTATTGTGACCATGACTGTGACACAGGCAGTGAGATTTGCGGGGTTATTGTGTAGCATAATAGTTTGTGATGTGAGTTTCCCAGCCCCAAATGTGGCACCGAAATATTTAATAAATTATGATTACAAACCGTTACTAAAAACTGTGTACGGGGATGTCAGAGGATTTTATATGACAACCGTGAAAGGAAGAAATGTTGCGTCCTTCGAAGGAATTCCGTAATTAGTGCAATAATTTATTCATGGATTAAAATTTAATTTGCAAAAAATTACATAGATCGTGATCTACCTGTATGATAATTGTGATCTTTTCCATTAGATATGCTGAACCACCAATAGGACCCCTCAGATTTGGTGTAAGTTGTCTTTTTTAAATAATTACGCAAGCATGATAACCACTTTAATGATAATGTACTGTAAATTGTTAATGTTATGAATATACCTTATTATTTGCATTTTAATTATTACTGGATGAACTTAACTAACTATACTTAAATTGAACTTTCATAGTCACGTCAAACGGGCAATATAGTTCTAAAAGTTAAGGAAGTAAGTTTGAAGATAGATTGCTTATGTAAATGTACAGGAATGTGTTAAAGCAAGAAATCAATTTAATTTGCTAGTGATAATTAAAGTGACCAAACATAATTAATTTAATTATATTTGGTTAGTTATGAGGATAACTGTGCCCTAAAACTACGTTTGTGGATTTGAAAAACTTATAAAAAATAGACTTTGAAGTGTGAGCTACAAAATGATATCTATAGTGTCAAAATTAAAGTAAATTTTAAAGCAAATTATTCAGATCTGCATTGTCAAGTTCGTAAAAAAACTTTGTTAACCTAAGGTGTAGTACACTTTAAGTATTACTCAGTAATAATATTTTTACCATTAAGTCATGTAGGTGACATGTCGATTTTAAGGTTCACATTACAATTTTCATATGAATCAACTGCATTTCCCACTTAACCCCATATTGTAATACAATCAGTCAGTTTTTCATAATTAAGCGATCTCAAGTTCTGTTTGAAAAAGATGTATTTGAAATAAAGCAAATAATCTAAAACTAATATTGACATAAGTAGAACCTCAATAAATTTATCCGTAACTATTTTAATTTCTTGCTTTGCCCTTTAGAATCCAGAGCGAAAGACACCATGGGCTGAAGTTTTGGATGGCTCTAAAAAAGGTCCTGTGTGTATGCAAATGGATCCCTTCAGATATTATAATGTTATTGGAGAAGAAGATTGTTTATACCTGAATGTGTACATTCCTCAAGTAAACCTCTACCCTTTAATACGTTGCACAATTATTTGTAACCCGGAAAAATAATTCCATTTATAAAATGTCAATTTCTTGATTGCACAGCTTGAGAAAGATGAAAAAGTTCCTGTAATCATTTACCTGCATGGCGGATTTTTCCAATATGGCTCTGGAAACTATTACGGTCCTGCTTATTTACTGGACGAAGATGTGATTCTTGTAACCTTAAATTATCGCCTGGGACCTTTAGGTACGAACAAAATGTTATTGAACTCCACGAATCCCTAAGTAATTGAATTACAAATACGGAATAACAAAATGCAATATTGTTCATTCATGAGATAGGAATGCTTCTGAAAGTGAGAGTTGCTTTTGTTTGTTTCGTGGGGTTTCGTGAAAGATTTTATTAGATACCTCTTTAGGATATAACACATCTATTTGTATGCCTTATGCATCTTTTGTGCATACTTAGCTATCTTCGCCTACTTTGTTAATGTTCTCTAAAAGGTAAAAATTACCATACTTAAAATTATTACCGTCATGATCGTATGCAAGCAGAATGTGGCTTGATAAGATCTGTCAGGCGCTTCGTGATATAACTTTTCTTTTCGATTCAAAATTGACTGAATTTTTATACTAAGCAGTAAAAGCAGATAAACGAGCAATTAGAGACTAGTGATTTTCATCGCCAATTAATGCAGTGTATAATTTTATTGTACATTTCACAGGTTTCTTTAGTTCAGGAGAAGATGACGGTGCCGGAAATTTTGGGTTGAAAGATCAGTCTTTGGCTTTAGGATGGGTTGTGGAAAATGTAGAAAGAATGGGCGGAGACCGAGAGAGAATCGTTTTAGTAGGTCAAGACGCGGGTGGGGTGGCTGCTCATCTTCATCTGATGTCACCCCTCACTAAAGGTAAACATTTTCACTTTGAACTTGTAACATTTTTGTGCGATAGCATTCAAGGTGTGGAAAGATTACACTGATGCTTTTAAGTGTTTTTGTCTTATGCATTTCAATCAAAACAAAAGGATGCTTAATGAATATGTATTTGCTTTAAATTCCTAGGGCTGTTTTCAGCAGCGATTTCTCAAAGTGGAAATGCATTTAGTCATTGGGCTTTCCCAAAAACACGAGCCACATCAGAAAAATTCGCTGAAGACTTTTGGTGTCCAACTGACAAGGCAGAGGAAATGATGACATGCATGAGAACGATAAAGGCCAAAAACTTGGTTTCACATCAGTACAAATTATACGTGAGAATTTAATACAAATAAAGTATTCTTACTACGCATTTACCAATAAAATCTTCCTGTATTTAGTGTAGGTTAAATTTTATGAAAGTGTACATAATAATGAGTAAGAAAAGATAGCGAAGTGAATGCTAAGTAATAGCTAAGGTGCGCTGTAGTATTATTGTCGCTCATAAATCGATTGTTTTTTTGGCAGCAATGGATGGAATTTCCAAGTGTGCTATTTGGCCCTATTGTTGAACACAATCACGAAGACGCTTTCGTATTGGATACTCCCGAGAATCTTTACAAAAACAAAGAAGTGTCTGAAAAGCCATGGATTGTAGGCATAACAAAGGACGAAGGGGAAATATTTCCATTAGGTATGCACAATCATTATGGGCTCTTATAGATTTTAAACTAAATCATTTATTGCTTTCAAAAAATATTACTACCTATGTCGAAACAAGTTTTGTTTTATAAGTTGTCTTTTTATTTTAGTGAATCATCTAGGTCTGCTTGGGACGAAGAGGTTTCTTAAGGAACTGGACAAAGCTATTCCTGCAGCTCTGCAAACAGCCCCAGAAGCAACTAGTGATATCCACAATTTCTATTTGGGGCATTTCAAACAAAGGTTCAGTCTGGATGGATCAGAGACTATAAAAGATATTGGCCAAGTGAGTGAAGTGATATATACCGCAAATGCATTTCAATACATATCTAAATGCAAATACATAAATAATGCCGTTTTATATCTAGCTAATTTCCTGGTAATTTTATTTCAGATGTTTGGAGATCGTTTTTTTAATGTTCCGTTTAAGAAAGCATTAGAAACTCACACTCGTTATGTACAAACTCCAGCCTACGGATACTTTTTTAGTTACAAAGGACAACATGGAATCCCAGAAAAACTTCGTTTTCAACCACACGATTGGGGTTAGTACAAAATAATCTTTACACAACCTACATAATATTATTAATGTATATTCGAATGAATGAACATCTCATGTGTACCTATATGTTTACCATGTACAATTATTATTCAGATATCAGTCTCAGTCTGTATAATAACAATGACTATTTCACGAAACCTGTTTTTATGTTTTACAGGTGTAATGCACAACGATGATCTTCAATACCTTTTCAACAGTACGGAGTATTTTCCTGCATTAACTCCAGCACATAAAGACTACACAATTGCTGAAAACATGGTTAACCTTTGGTCGAATTTTGCAACCACTGGGTAATCGCCTTACACACTGAATTTATATCCTGAAATAGAACAAGGCAGATTTATTGACCACATTGTGTATAATTTTTGTTTCCAGTGAACCTTCAATGAATGTACCCGAAAATAAAGCAATGAGACATCGGTTTTGGACACCTTACACTCCAGGGAACCCAAAGATTCTTGACATTAATACAGAATTTGATATTATTCAAATTCCTTACATGAAACGACTGTCTTTTTGGAAATATATAAATCATTATTAAGAACTGTGTGTTCTACCACATACTATGTTAGTAATTTTGTCCATTGTAAAAACGAGTTGCCTGCATGACTATTGTTGTAAAATTGTACCAAAAATGCTCGGTTAAATGAGGAAGGGAAATGGTCACTATTTTGTGTTATGTTTATGTTTTATTTTAACTATTTACGTTTGTATTGTAATCGTTTTTCTTTTTAAGTACTATATACTATTCGCATTCCAAAACTAAGTCATGTCTTCGTTTTGTAATTGTAATTCAATACGCTTGTCAAGCACACGACCATTTGTAACCAAAATGTCGTTCCACAAAGAGGGAGGGAGTCCCTACACATCACTTCAATCTTAATATTAGTAAAATTATTATTATATTTTTGTATTACGGATGGAAAATATTAAATACACCTGCCCATGCAGAATACACCCCGAATTAGTTAGTTGATATTCAATGTAAACCTTTCACAGCTATTGCAATGCATATTCAGGTGGGAAACATTCCCGTATAATCATTTACATATAGTTGTGTTTGTAGTAGGAGATATTATTAAGTATTTATTTGGTGCATTTTAAGGTATTGGCGAGTCATTTATTTACAAAGCCACTATCAAATTCAATATTAGTTCCTGTTTCTGATGCGGACGAGACGAACCGTGCCTAAACTAGAAAAGCATTCATATTTGTAATGAAATTAAGCAAATCGTTGCAGCTTTAGTTCAAGTGCAATGTTGGTTTTGCTAGCACATACCGTTGAAAGATATTGAATTTATGTACCTGTCTCTCAATGTAGCAGTCAATATTATTTATACAGACATGTAAACGAACTGTCAGATATTCTAGTAGCTCTACCTGCGTTATGCATAATTTTTTAGATATATTTCTGAACGTGAGCTCAAGATTTACATAAGATATCGTATACACGAATTATGTTTGCATGAACCTTATAATATTGATATTGGATTACCGATTAGCGCTTACCTATGTTAGAAGATATGGCGACACATTATCAGAATTAGATACTTTGTAACTGGAAAATTAGGAGTGACGACCTATTGCAAATGGAAGAAGCTCAGTTAGGGAACAGTAGATAGTTTTTACTAAAATCATTCGATTTTTGTTATTTGAAAGTTTCTTTTTTCTCATAATTGTCTAAAATGTTTTCTATTTCACCAATCTCAATTTTTAATTTCTTTTTCAAATACTTTCTCGACTTTTCTATGAAATGTCTTAGGAAATTCGATGATATTGTAGAACTTCTAGTTCCTGGAGGCAAACACTATTTACAACGTGAGCCCTGTTGTTTCCCGAAAAGTAAGGCCTTATTTTAAGATTTTTATTTATTGTTAACGCTTGCTTGTACTTATAATAATTACACACACTAAGTTGTAAGTAGAATAACATAAAAACAATTACGATTTGTTTGTGTTATAAAATAAAGCTCCAACTCGTGATGATCCTAATGATCTGAAAAGAATTAAGCTTCTATTGGATATCAGTGTCACCCCTGGACCATCGGGTGTGAGTGTAAATTCAAAAGTTACAAAAGTCTCCACCACTGCGACAATTTGGCACAAGATTTTTGTTTTCCCAGCTTCCTGCTTGGTGAGTCACCATTTCTAACGAAATTATTATGCATGCATAAGTAGAAACGTAGATACTAAATAGTTGCATCCATTATTTCGTCATTCAACTTGATAGAAAGGTAAATTGAATTATTGTCTCCTGCATAAAATATAGCTGAATTGTACGTGCTATATCAGAAAGATTTTGTTGAGACTTCAATACAAAGTGAACGATGATGGAACATTCGGAAATTGTGATTATACCGACAGGAAAATTGTAAGTAAATTGCTAACAAAATATGACTTTATTAATCATGATGCAATTAAGACCTGATAAGATTTATGAATAAATCATGAATCGTGAAATAGATTTCTCCCAGAAAGCGCATTAAGCGGTCGGCTGCTTTAGTGGATCGTATCTTACCAAATTGTTTTCCTTTCTCAATGCTAAAGGGGAGTCACAAATTGACACCCGTTGATTTTCCAATGGTGGACCTTCCAGACGCTAGCAGCGAGTTGAAAAGCTCAAGATTAAAGGCAAATAAATACATTATACATTTTAACTTGTTACACAATACCACAAATGTTTAGATGATATAAAGAAGAATCTTATCCTACCTATATATTTGATTGGAAATACTTGTGCGTACGAAATCATGAATATTAAATACCTAAGCCCTTTACCTATCACACATTATGTACATAATTAATTTGAATATAATTCTTATAGTCTGCAGAGAAAAGGAAAAGATCTAGTTCAGACGCTGAAGATGATACACCATCGGTTTCAAATCCTTCAAGTTCTGCAAGCTCTGCAGTCAAAGGCAGTCAAAATCCTACTTCTGAATACGACAGCAGTGATGCACACGTAAATGGAAATATGAAAGTTAAAAATACTTCCGGTAATAGCACATGTGTTAGGAGTCTCAGCAAAGATATATTCGAAGTGGATGAAGATTACAAGAGTGCTGATGATCCTGACTACTCTGTAAGTTCAGCACACACAATCAAAGCATTTATTTCAGTCCAAAAAAATTTGTCCACCTGTTTTATTAGATTGTGAACAAGTGTACCACTACGTATGCAATATAGATGAATGTTGGCAGTGTAAACATCATTTTACTACAGTATGCTCTAAAAGGAAGCACTCATATTTCATTCACGTAGGACATACTAATTTTGAACATAGTACAACCCAGAAATACAAATCAGTAGAGTAGAACAGGTTCCTTTGTTACATAACTAACGTAGTAACGTCTCGTTTAACCGGCACTGTTAGCGGATGCGTACAGATGAAATGAAAATGATTGTGTTCACTTTTAACAAGTTTTATATATTGTAAATTGAATTGGAGTCCAAATGTGTGTAGAAAAACTCGCTAACCGTTTCATTAAGCGATGCAATGGAGAATAGAATGCACTTGTATTCTTTTTTTTATATAAGATATTCAGCTTGCGTCTTTCATCGACTTCACAGGAAACAAACTATAAATGGAACAAAATTAATTGAGAACTTGATTTGACTAGTTCTAGAGACTTTCCTGGATGCAAGTTACAACAATCTAGAACAATTGTTCATTGATAGTAGTTATAGTAGGAATATAGGAGCTATGTAATAAAATATTATACTTTCCACTAAGAATTGTATTTCCTTTATTGGAATGTGAATGTACTATACAGTTGGAAATTTCCACGAGTATAAAGGCAGCAGAGTATTTAATAATTTTGCTGCTTATGATGATAGTCAATAACTTATACGTTTTACCGTATTCCATCCAATGATCGCCCGACCTTAATTCAATACTTTTTAATTCATTAGAGTCTGACTGAGACCTCTCTGCTGAATGCTGTAAAAATTGACATACACAGAAACTTTATTACTAAGATTTGTAATAAAGTAGATCAAGTTTCACATTTATATAACAAGTGCCCACTGTACAGAGTATAGTGCAGCAGTAGCAGTTAACAGTTATCTGTAAACAACAGAATCAGTCACTCATGACTGCATGAAACAAAAAACAACTGATTAGTCATTCATGAGTGCACGAGGCAACTTGCAGATTTCTTGTTTCTATATTATATTCTATTCATTATGTATGTATTAACTCTATACACTCAGACTCAAACTATTAAGTTGGTGCTTCTAGTGATGAGGTGACGATGCTTAAAATAGCATGTTACATTTTTGTTGAAAAATATCTACAAAAAAGGACTAATAATTGTAGCAGCTAATACTATGGACTAAAATACGCAAAGATTATCAAGCATACCTATAGGCCTGGTAGACCTTTGTTTACCAAAATTATTACTTAAATTTGTCTACCCATGTGGACTTAGGAACAAATGTATTATAAGTTTTTGTGCTTACTTGGAAAACTTTATGTGTGAAAATTGTGTCTAGACTATCTGTATATGAAATAATTTTAATAACTTATATTTCTATAAGCTAACGGAAATGGTAGGTATGTATATGTATTTGTATAATATATGGAATCTCTACATACAGGCCTGCACAATATTGTTCTGGTGTAGGCATATAGGTACTCTAGGTAGGTACCTAATTGGAATGTAGGTGTACGTGTAATGTTCAGCATTTGCAAGCAAATCTTATAATCACAAACAGGTTTTTCTCTAGATGCTTATAAAATGCACGCCATTTTTATTGGCTTCATTTGAATTTTCACGAAAATTTCTGTATTCCTACTGCGGTAGCTTATTTATTGGTTTTGTTATTATATTGTAAGCCACGCAGGCACGAGCACATTGTATTTGACCTAGTTCTGTAAGAAGTAGGCACATAATACCTTTAGATCTGGTAAACTTACATTATCTTTGAAGTATCTAAATTATCTTTCTATGATAGCATTTATTAGTAGGTACTCTATGTACTTATCTTTGCACAATTACTTCCCGTGAAAATGAATTAAATCCATGTCATCGCCTTATACATTGTGTCATACCATTATTATGTTAAATTATTATAATATGTACGCTTAGTATTCACACAATACGGTTCTACTTCTAGTAATCATGATCCAATAGAACAATTAATGTTGTTATCTCATTTCCTTACTTGAGATTTATTTAATCACCGTATTCAACCTACTGGCAAATCATAAAAAGTTATACTATGTATCTTTTTCTTTTTTCACTGATCTTTTGAGTACGATCATTAAAACGATTCTTATCATTTCAGCCGAGTGAAGGAGAATTAGAACAATCCTCTTCTAGTGTGAACAGTAATAATTCGTCGACCTACGAAGACGATGTTAGTTTAGAAGAGAAAACAAATGAAAATGGCCTAAGCGCTTCCAGCCCTGCTACATCCACAACGGACATACATGAAGGAGATACAACCAATCGACAAGATTCAGTTTGGCTGGATGAAGGATTGCTGTTACCGCGGAGTCCATGTCCAAGGAATGAACAAGATTCTTTTTATGGATCTCCAGGAACGGCTTCTGGTTTTGATTCTCCTCATTCTACCACTTCATGCAATGATGATGACGGTGTTACCTCTTCATAAGTGCTTGAGTTATATAAAGCAACTAATTAAGTATTCAGAGTTTACCACATCTTGTAAAAATAAGCAGGTTTTACTGCTCCTCTCAGTTTCCAAGTCATTGCATTGGCCTTCATTGTATTAGACTATAGGTTATCCAATTTTCCATGTGTTTGGTTGAAATAATTTGAAATAAGTATTAAAAGTGAGTGTATTCGTAACATGAAAGCAATTGTAATAATCTCATGTGTAAAATAAGTAAAGATGCAGTATAATAAAAATTATGTAAAATTTATAGACAATTGATTTAACATATTTCATCAATGGCCATGTCGCCCTGGATCAGTAGTGACACGAGGTTGAGGTTAGTATACCAAATTGCATAAGATAAAATTATTAGTCAGATTTCTAAGATCAGGTCATTGTCATGAATTTAATAAGGGGCCTGCTTTCAAAACTTTCAATCAAAGACTCAAAGTTTATGCAAGTTTATGATCCATACAAGCTATTATAAAAATTAAATTGCAGTGCATATGTCGGAATACCAATAATTTTATATAAAGAATCTTTCGATTTTTCTTGCCACATTTGTGCATCATGATTACTATACTCTTGAAAATGTAAGAGTTTCTTTTAGAACACTGCGCAATTCTTTATGCAAGGAAGTTCAAGGCAAAACTAAAATGCTACACAGTATCTCAAAGCGTCAGCACATTGTGAGCAGACTACAATGAGAGGTTTGGCTATTCTCGTTCTGTCACGGATGAAGCACCACTAAAACCTTAATTCATTAGGTATTCGACTATTTACGTATTAAATATTTTGGTTCTTAAGAATTATTTCTAATGTGTATAGTTGAATCAAACCATGCGAAAATGCAGGCCGGATCATTATGTAGTAAAGCCAATTTGTTAATAACGTCTTCCTTTTCCCATTTATGAACAAAATAACAGCAATTATACAGAAGTACCTTAAAAGTATACCTTCAAAGAAGTAAAAGTACTTACCTTCGTCAATAAAATTATCATTATCAACAGATACATCGAGATTCTAGGTATAATGTTAAGAAACTAAGAAAATAACTACAATATTTAAGTTCCGAGAGTTGGATTATGATATGATGAAAGATTTTAGTGTATTGTAAACTGTTCTACAGTTGTAAGTTTGTATGAATTGTGGATGTTGTAATGTAATTTAAAAAAATAGATCGCAATACAATGTTTGATGTACTTTGTAAATTTTTGCCGCAATTGTCTATTTGTGGATTTATGGATATGGTATGTTGGTAAAATATTTTAGTAGCGAAACTGCCAATATTATAAGTTATAAGCATTGAGCATTTACAGTTACAATGAATGACGGTGTATGAGATGGACTAAATCACAGTGAACGAAAGAGTTGGCATGTCGTAAACTCCATAGAACGCTTCTGTAGATGTAAAATTTGTACATAGCTGACTAAGAATGTCCAGAGCTACTTTCCATTATTAGAAACCAGCGTTAGACAGATTATGATAATGATAATGTAATAGTTTTAACCACGGCCGTGTTTTAACCTATATTCTCTACTCATTTTCTTAGCTACTTATAGGATATTAAATATAAATAATCATTAAACTTGCCTATTTATGAGTGTTTCAAGCTGAGGTCATATATTTTACCTTTACCCTAGGCCTACTATAGGTGTGAGTAAAAAGTACGGAAGGAGTCACACAGTAAGTGCATATTTGAGGATACAGCCTACTTATATCCTCCTATATTTTACATATATATGAGTCATTGTCATTGTAAATGTGTACTTACAGATAATACCAAATATCTTCAAGTATATCCTCCATCAGTCTTGAAACATTGAAAGATGAATATCAGATCTTTGAGGCGCAACAAATAGCAAGAGCTAGATAATGACCACCATGAATAAAAACAATTATATTTGCAATTTAGATGAAAGAATTACACAAAACCTGCACATACTGTAATAGAACCTTGGTCATGGTCAAATATTTTACCAACCTTTTGTATCCGCACTTACAACCTAAGAAACAATACCTAAGTATATGCTACTTCCGATTCAAACTTCCATCCAACTTGTTTAACAATAATAAAATATTGTCTACTACAGCTCATATTAGGTGCAACATAAACAAGCGTTTCTACCTCAGACATGAATACGACATGCTATTATTCAACTAAAGTAATGTAACTGTACCGGTTTTGCAAATATTATTTGGGTAAGTTGCACTATTGTTGGTGTTAGGTAATAGAGCAAAAAATTCATCTGTCTGCACATGTATATATACTTACCTACCTCAAATTCAAACAGTTCATAATAAGTAATTGCATTTCGTATGTAAATAAATGTCCCACAATTATATGCACGATCGTGTTTTCTAATTTCAAATACTTTGTTGACTAGCAAAACGCATACAGATACAATCTTCAACTTGACTGATGTGACTGATGAAAGTAATTCATAAAGAACTACCTATTAGATATACCTACGCCTATGATATTTAATGTATTGTAAAATGTTGGCACTGCAATTGGCAAAGATGGATGTAAAGTATTATGCATTTAGTAATGTGAATGTTGCGCCAAGTAAAATGACATTATACATTGTTATTTCCATTTAGTAAGCTTTGTATGATATTTAAGTTATAGGAATACCTTCACATAGAAATGTTCAAATTAGTACTGTGAGTGAATTGAACAGGGTCTACATTCTGCATATTATCTATTTACATCACATACCTATATAAATGACGACTATGGGTGTAGCATGTGTAACTTAAGTGGGCTTCGCATAAGACACTCCTTAATAATGTTAATTGTTTGTCGCAAGTTTGCAAATGCATATTGTTTTTCATTCAGCAATGCTGCATCTCAAGTCTCATTAAAATGCTCACAGGGGGATCGTTTATTAGCAACAGAGTGTTAATAAACTCTGCTAAAATTTTCTACCACCTTCAATGCAATGACGTTGCCAATGCTAGTGGCTAGTTCCTTCCTAAAAGTTATAGCTGTTTTTAAGAGTTGTAGTGTACATAGCTGACAGGTAAATTTACACGCGAATCACAATGTGAGAAATATTTAAGTCCTTTGAGGGATGAATAAAAGAAAAGGTTCTTAATTTCTATGGATCCATTGCATTGAAAACACATTAGAGTAACTACTAACCCACCAATATACCAAGTATGTGCCTATGGTATTGTTACTTGCAAATGTATTATGATTTTAGTGTGCCAGATGACGATGGTTTGTTTGGTTATACATAAATAAGACTATGGTAGGTCAGAACTCGTAAAGCTTAACGCAATCTAAAAGGTAATAGCTCACACAACTCTTCTTGCACAAAGTCCACAACCAACAACCATTGACCACCAGCTTCACCTGCCTAGGTGTTATATTCAGAGTTGTTTACTTCAAGAGTTCTTGTTGCATTCCTCTTGCTCGTGCCACTCGTTACCGTCGCTCTCAAGGAAGAGGAGTTCTTCGATTCTTTGGCTGCCACCGCAACTGTCTTTTCCAAGTAAGTGAAACTTTGTGATTAAAATTTCAAATCATATTACGTAATTGAAATTGCAAATTTTATTGAAGTAATTATTGTGATTTTTAAGTGAGATTATTGTGTAATGTGTTTACAGTCTTTGCAACTAGTAAAAGTCAACCATGGAACTCTTCACAATTTGGATAGCTTTGGCTTGTTACATAAGCGTCATTGGTCTGTCGATATTTTTCCTTGCTGTCATTATGTGGGTCAGTTCGTTTGTGATTTTGTACTCTTGGAGAAAATCTCATCTCAATCCACCAGTTGATCACACCTTTTGCAATCGCATATCCTAAAGTGTACCTAGACGTTCTGGACACTACACGCTAACAGTATTGTTATTATTTTATTACACATACAGTATAACTTCGTCTTCCTTTTACTTCATGTACTGACGTACCATAATTATATTATATTCCTATATTTACTTGTAGAATTTATTTCATATGTAATATGAATATGAAGACGATATTTTTCATGTAATAACACTTAAATCACCTAAATGAAGTCAAATTCAATAATAAAATAAATATATTTGTGATGTTTGCTACATACATTATTTTATACACCTATACAGGTACTCATTTTTTGTGTCCTTATGTTATATCCATGTTTAGATAAGTCAGTGTAACATAAAAATGAAAATCATTCTCACATCATGGTTTCACAATCACACTTTCGTGGACAATTAAGTCATTTTCCTTAAAATGATAGCCAATCTGGAAATCAGTGTAGTATAAGTTGTAAGTAACTTGCAATCTTGTATGTTAATGTCTAGGATTATGTATAATATTTTATGATAAGATCAAGAATTAAAAATGTGACTGCTTTAAATAATGTTCCTAGAAAGTCTGTCAACAATATAACATGCTATTTATTTTGCTACTTCTTCTGCCTTCTGTTTTCTTACAAAATCTCGTCTACTGTAATTACAATGCAATGCGTAAAGATGTATAAATGTCGACATTAAGATTGTGACCGCTATGGCCGACTCACAAACACAAATATTCGCCCAAACCCAAAATTTGCAATGATTTTAACATTATAGCGAAACGAAATAATGTATAGCTTTGACTTTTGTTTATAATCTTGAATCTGATTCCTAGATTTCATTTCCCTATTATGCAACAACAATTTGACACACTATCATATTCGAATGGAATATTACCTAGTAGATTTTAGTGAAATGAAAACAGGTTTCTGAGTGTGTTAACAGTGACAGTATGTCTGCATAGCGTATAGCCATAGTATTTAAAGCGTATAAGTCACATGCTCCACCGTTTGTACACAAACGTTATAATATGCTTTGCTAAATAGAAACGTTTGTACTTACGAATGTTAATGCCAGCAACAATGCTATTAGCTATACTCCAACATTGCTCTAACAAGTTCCTTTAATGATTGTAGAACTTTTATTGTACTAATCATATGTATTACTTTATAGACCAATTTCATGAGCTATGTGAGAATATGAATGAATCTTTAAATAGGTAGTACTGCAGGTATAATGTCCTACCTAATATTTGGACTAGACATATTTAATCCCCATTCGTATCCCATTAATGAGGACTTGAGGACACATGCTATGCAAACTAAAGGCTACTAAAATTCTACATGAAAAATGAATTCTGTGTTTACATGCAGACAAAGAAGTGAAGTATGCGAACATAATGCGGTCTGTAAGAAGTTGAGGGTGTAACAATTTGCTTTTATTATTTTATTGGAAGAAAATACAAATTTTAACTTCTTAATCCAATCGAATTCGTTTACGTTGACAGAACTGTGAACTGTCATTTAAGAGAAATGTTCAGCATGCCATGCAAAAGGGTATAGGTATATGCGATTGTTCTTGTACACAACTCTTATTAAAATAATAATTACTGTTTAAAACCTTTGTTTCATTTCAGCTATATAGGTTCACTTTAGAACTCAACGTTAAGAATTTATTAGCGTTAAAAAGCTATTAAAAATAACCAGACAATACTTTTGTCCCTTTATAAGTATTTACTGTGTTTGTTTGTAAATAATTTTTTCAATATACAAAATGAACAGGAAAGATTCAAATCCTACTTTCCCAGTACAAAGTACAATGATAATGAAATGACGGTGGTGTGGAATGGACTGAATCGAAAATCTTCGCTAAAGTTGAAGTTGCATGATTGGTTTACTAAGTACATTAAATAGTATGAGGTCAACTTAATTTATAAGTTATAAGCCTTCCGTGGGGTTTGACGTTTTGACCTATTATATAAACTACTGTAGACCTTTAATTATTAAGTATCGTAAGATACTTTATAAAAAGCTTTTGTCTGTCTATCTATCTATCTGTCTATTCATCGCATAACTCAAGAACGGTTTGAGATATTGGACTCAAACTTGGTACACGTGTTGTAGTGGTCCATTGGAAGACTAAGTTC
>JABASD010003817.1:0-18100 GCA_019776165.1 Pogonognathellus flavescens | reverse complement strand
TTATTATATGTAAACTTGCTATTCTCTTAGTTTCCTCGAGATACAATTAACCCTGCGTTTGATCTTTTATGCTATTAGCATTATCATGGTACTTATTTCAAGGTAATTATAGCATCACATAAATTATGTACAACAAGGGAGAGATGGCATGAAACAACCACATCGATTAAAAATCATTTCGACAACAACGCAAATCAACCGATTAGCAATTTCTTCTTTTAGCATACAAAAATTGAACTACAAATAAGGAAACATGGATACTTTCGAGATTAGTGATTTACCTGTTTCTTTTTCAGTGCAAACCTTCTAAAACGGATTGTCATGATACGCTAACGGTTTTTATAAAGAATGTTTGCCTACAGAATTCTGCCATCACATATGAAAGAATTTACTTGTACTATTTATTATTGTGCTTATTACTGCATAATATACACAAATACTAACCTAATGACATATATACCTTCATTGTACATGTGCCTGTAAATATTTATGTGTACAAATGTTTGCAAAGTATTGGAATGGGTCTGCAACACCGTGTTACTAGTGAAGAATTTCTTTTGCGCACGACTACAGCAATAAGTTATCATAATACCAGTATCTGTAGCCTTAGGGTTATGTTATAAATAAAAGTTGTACATAAGGAGGATTTGATTGCGTTCCAGTAATTTCAATACGAGAATTGCACTAGACACTACAACACACATATAATGGAAGCCAAAGTGAAGTGATACTGAATGGAATGAATAACCCAGCCCTTCCGGCTTTATTGTTGTTCATTTCCTCCTCCAGACCATTATTTATAAATGAAGTTTGAAATCATTTTCAGCTATGCACAACACAGTTAGTAAGCATTTATTTCGAGTTACTAGCTTCTATCATTACAATTTTGATTTGTAATCATGCTTTGCTCTATTAAAATCATCATTATCGTTATGATTATATTTAGCACACTAATTATGGAGTAGAAAGCTTGATGAACATGTGATAACTACCACCACTGCCTACACCGCATGTACATAGACGATTTCTACTACTACTAGAACTAATACCTAATTTTGGTAGTGTCAGTACACAAAACACAAATAGATAATTGTAATTGCTTGCATTTTTTCATCTAAAGCCATTTTCATTACTAATGCAAAAACAGATTTGAAACATGTACATGTATGTAAGTAATGAAATGACTTTTCCAACTGTAATAGACTTTATGTATGCATATACTTATATATAAACTAAGTTGTTTATAAATATAATTGTATCAATCTTATTTTCTTACGCAAGTAAAAAACAGGTAGTGTAATCATAAACAAACTATAAATGCAACTGCATAACCCATAATTCTAATCTACATGAAACATTTGTCTGTACTAAGTTTTGATGCCTATATTGCTTATTGTTAATTATGACACAGAATAATTATTGCACTATAGCTTGTCCTAAAATAAGTGGTGATATTAAAACAGCTTTATGTCTCGATTACTTATTGCAGTTGTTACTTATTGTTAATCTAATTGTGCCATTTGTACATTCACTTTGCAACAGGTTAGTGATGTGAATCAATCGGGCAACAGCATATTATATCCCACTTCCTTATGTAACTTGTAAATTTTCCTTTTATGAAAGATCTTTAATTTCTTTTCATATTATTGTCTTTTTGTTGAGTAAAAATGGGTATTGGACATTTGTTAATGTATTATTACTCCAAACATATCTATATACTTTACCGTTTGCATTTTCCAGATGAATACAGATAACATACGAGTACCTATCTTATATAGAAATATTATATATAACACAAGAAGCTTGAATCACTACTCAACTCAACTCAACGAATTTCTAATAGTTGAGATAGATGTACAATTTGTGATCATTGTTATATGCAAGTGGCACTGATTACTGGTTGCAGTTAACACTCCTCCAACTCATCTTCGCCATTGTAATAATTATGTTTTGTTGATAGTGAGTATCAAACCTTTGAATACCATTCTGTGTAATAATGCAACAATGAAATCTCTGACAACAAATAATCCTGACACAAGAAGCAAGTGCTCAAGTGGTGGAGAGAGTCGAGTCAGGTTGAAGCACTTGATGTTATTTATGTATGCATTTATTACAATACAATGTACACACAGATACATTGCTTATTCATATTCTATCAATCTTTACACATAACATATAAGAATGAAATAAGATTTCAAATAATATAATGAGGTTTATGTATTCATATGTACTTGATAAAGGTATACTTTGCATTAAATGAACGCTTATACTATTGTCATTGGCATCATACTTGCCTTGCATTTTTAACTGCTGAATATGATCAGAATGATTACAAAAGAACATTTATCAGTATCATATAAATTTATTCTATTACTTGTGCTTATTCTACTCACTCAATATATATTTACCTGCAATCGTAACCGACTCACATATCTGTCGTTGATCTTTCATGATTAGTGTTTTCATTACATCCTTTTACGGCAATTTCCTGCATATCTATGGTATTTTATTTTTGTATCTATTGCAAGCAAGTGAATATCACAGCTCAATGTATCAAACTATGTGACCAAACTAAATATGAGACTCCTTTTTAAGACATTGTTGTTTTTAAAGTTGAATAAATTGCACAGCAGTATCATACGCAATCGTCAAATTGTGTTGAACATTTGTAGAACATTTATGGCTACAGAGATTACAGAAATAGAATTAGATTTACATAAAATATGTGTAGGTAAATAAGTTTCAGTGACATGATTTTTCATATTCCATATAATACATCTACATACTCAGCAATAGACAAACATTTGTCTTAAGAAACCATGCAGGTTTAGTGTCATTGTGCGTATTGTACAAAATATGCTCACAGTGCGTGATGTATTTGACTTGGCACATTCATATTATGCGATGTACGCATTGTACTTACTACAAGTCATCATGAATTAGCAAGCTCAACTTCTAACAATCGTAGGAGCCTTCTTTTCTTACTGGTACTAGTGTTGAAGTGCTAAAATTTATTAGAAAGTACCTAAACAATTCATCTTGAAATTTTTTGATTTTTCGTTACTGCATTACTATGCATCTCTCCAAGTCTTAGGAAATGCAACTTAAAGCATTGCCAACTATATGACTCCACAGGTCAAAGATTCATAGAGATTTTAGCGGCGACAAAGAAGTACTTTACATACGAAGACAAATTACAGTTTCAACAACTTCATTTCTGTGTCTCAAGACAATGTCTTTAATCCGGAACACCTTGAACTACCCAATTCGTTAATAAAACTCAAGTTGGTAATCATGTTTGTAATAAAAATTTTGGTATAAGTCGTTTGTAAACTTCTGAAATCAAGTTGCATTAACATTTCATTCACAGAATATTATTGAAATGACTCTCGATGGAGTACTACGGGGTTAAAGATGTCTATCACCCTATGGGAGTACTAGGTATATAGTAAAACTGCGAAAGTTTATGAATATACATAGTGAACATCGACTCATTATGCGGCAATGTGCCCATAGGAGAAGAGCAGCAGCAGAAAAACAATAGCCCATGACATCACACGAGCCAGGCATCTAAAAGGAATATCACTGAGTGAGTTCAGTAATATTCATGTAATTATTTATTGCCAGCAGGCTACAGTTCACCACACAGTGAAGACTCTGACATCCGTGATTCAAACCATTAATAAGAAACACATCTGCATATTATAACATCGTAAGCAATAAGGCGTAAAATAATGCAGTAGTAGTTTGTTTCTGTTCAATCTACGACACTGCATTCATCTTCAATGGAAATTAATCAGTGGGAAAGCCACCAACATCTCAGAACAATATTTCACTCCTTAAATACCGTGTCGTATGTAGGATACAGTATAAGACATCTCATTTTGTTTGTGTAGTGTTTATTGTCTTCTATTAGAATTTACGTGTTCTATAGATACATTATCGATTTAATTCCGAACACCTTTACATGCATATTATGTACATTACATGTGTAGTAGGCTGTAGATGAGCAACTTTGTGTACAAAAATCTACAAATAAATGCGTCGTGGATTATTGAACAAAAATATCAATGCGAATTATATTTAGAGTTGTGTAATGAATTCTCCTTCGATTTAGTTGAACTCTTACTTCTAAGAAAGGGATAAATCTATTGTTCTTGTTGTTGACGTTTAGAAAAATATTTTTCTCTTGCGTGATTAGATTTTTCATTACAGGTTTAGCTAAACGTTCGATAAACAAGTTATTCGCTAATGTAACGTTAAGAGTAAAAACTAATACTATAGCGCTATAGGGCTGGTAATCGTAAGTGAGAATCGTTAATCCAGTCATAATGTAAATGTAAATGCAAATTTAATGTCAAGTTAAAACTGCTATGTGTGATGCATTATATAACTTGGCTGTGAAACACAAGTAGTTATCTAGTACCTTTCCCTGTACTTAGTCATAATATAATAATACTTCCACCTGCACCTTTCAACAAACAAGGCAATTTATCCAATCATTATTAAATGATACATAATTGACGTAATCGTTTCAATGATATTAGAAAGACTACCTTTACACTATTTACTACTCTAATGGAAAAATCAAATCCTGCTTTCATTGAAACATACTAGTGAATACTAGTAACCAACGAGTTTTTATAAAACAAGGAAGAAAGCTCACAGAACCTGAAGTGTATTCGGATTGTGTGCTATTGACTATAATTATTGAAGAATACTACAGCTTAGTGTATGAGATTTTGTGTAAGAAACAACTGTACAGGTCTTGATTTAAGCATTATGTGTTAACACTAACCATTAATCAAAACTTTGAAACTAAAAGTAACCGTATGTGTCGGTATGTTCATATAAAACCGTATTGTCGTATATACCACTGCTAAAAGTACTTATAGGTATACACCTTGTAAATATACACTTCTTTGTACAATACATGATATTTCGGTTCACGAGAGAAAACGATGCAACCATCTACACGAATACAATGACTCGTGTTGCAAAAATGAAAATTTCCGTACTAGACTACAATATTAAAAAAAAAAAGATGTATCTGGGGAAGAATAAATGGATGCAAGAGGACACGGACGCAAATGTGGTTGAATTTTTTACAAGAAAAACGATTTGTGGTTAAAAGTTACTATAACAAGAAGCATCTGACAGCTTCTACAGTCATTTCACTTAGGAGTTATGTTACGTTTTGTATTGCAGCATCGCATATCTTTACGTGAGCACATGTACATTAACGTATCTGGCAAGTAGCATAAAGATACATTCTACAAAAATGCAGTGACACATAGGTACGCGAATATCCGCACAAAGAGTTTTTCCTACATGCTTCATCTTTTCTATATTATCCATAACTGTCAGTCATATCATTTCATGTGGACGGGAATACTGGTGCGTAATGTTTATTGCTACCGAGTACGTACAATCTGATCGCACAACTTAGTTTTTATTACCACAGTTCATCTGTATATACCAAAAGCGCCTAATATTGCAGCAAACAGCTATGGTACAGACACTAACACTAAAAGAGATAATCTTAGAAGATATGAAATGAATATGATTACTACTATGCCACAGATTAGGTTGGTTGTAAAAGCGATCCTGAATGATAATACATTGTGCTAAAATCCCTTTAACCCTCCAGCCTTTAAGAAACAGTTTTTAAACGCTATGCAATTCAGTTGCTTACTTACGATTAGAGCAATTCAAAGTAATGACACCAACCGTTCGTCCTCATCACAATTATTCAGATTATATAATATTAATATTATGACTACAAACAGATCTATAATCATTAGCTCCAATAATTTACAGATTACATTTAATTTTACATTAATCTTACCTTCATGAATTGTAGTCATTTATGCATCCAACCAATATCTGTACTTTCCGGTAACCTTGTAACGTAAATATTTCCTATGGTTATACAGAAGCATCAGCATCGGAATTAGAAAATGCTTCGTATTCGTAACTCAGACTGAATGGATTGGATAGTATAATTTAAGTATTTACTAGTAATCATTTACAAATATTACAGGAAAATTAATTGCATTAAAAATGCAGTAGGGTTGGATGTTCGTAGTCGCAATACAACATGAAATCAATTTGCTCGAAAATATAATAGAGAAGGTTTCACTCATCTTGAAATACCACAAGGACTATAAAACGAGGATTCGTATCTCTTTTATGCTGATTTTTAAATAAGAATTGCCTTGTCATTGCCTTCCCCATGGAGTATCTATGAGTGGACAGTTTATGCATTTGGTGTTACTATTGTTGTCAGAATTTGTGTTTGTGTCCACTTGTAACCATACTTGGCTATTTTGTTTACCAAATGAAACAAGAACGATTGTAAGTGGTAATTTGTACTTATAAGAAAGAAACAACATACTAACAGTCTCAGTCAAGTCATGAGTCAAGGGAGTCAATTAAGTCACTCAATTCAAATACCTGTTAGTGAATTTAAAATCCCTTATTGAGACATTAAAGTTGCAGTGAGATTATGTAACACTAAGCGCTTTGGTATTACCTGCATAATTTGCTGGGAAAGCAAGACACAAGATGAATCGTAATTTACGCTGTGCATTTACAACAAGCACTATTATTATTATTATTAGAGGTAGGATAACTATAGTATTAATCCTGCATTGCATGTCAATAGGCTATTGTGTTTTTACTAATGGTCCTATACAGACGGTGTACTTAATAGTGTATTACCATTAAAGAAGCGAATCTCCAATTGAATATGTGTGGGCATAGTATGTATGAAGTAATACACAAAATATCAATGAGTATTGTTGCGGTATTCAGCATAGCTATTTATATGTGCTACCTATAAGCATTTATGGTAATGCCACTATAGGTATTTGCATTTCATATTATTCTGTGTAACAGTACTCGAATTCAGTATGCAATAATCAAAATCATGCTATGACTGTTCGTTTTGATTTTCACTTTATTTTCTTTGCATCTATATATCTGCATATAAGCATCCTTATAATGACAGAAATGGCATTACTGCTACATTGTAATACAAATGTAATACAGAGAGTTAACAAAAGACTAATAGCCTCTCAACCTGATGACCTGCATAACTGAGATTATGTGAGATACTCAATGAGCTTACAGTGACCCTCATCTCATTTGCTCATCCTATGACCACGGTGCTTCCTCTGCATTAAAATAATTATGCATTCTAGCCTAACCTTGCAATCCACCTCAAATGGGCCTCTTTAACTAAAATTAATAAATATTTCTGTTTGTATAAATAATAATGCAATAATGATGCACTGGAGGAATTTCACATCACATTCCTTGTGATTTTACAAGTAGGAAAGGTCAGATCTATAATGGTTGTGATTGTCAATGAATTATCAACAATTGACATAAATACGACCTAAATTTTGTAAGGTATTTTGAAGTACACGACTATGTACCTGAATATCTGTATACAACTATGTGTATCACTATTAGTCTATTTGAACTGGATGCCGAAATAAGTATGAATGAAAATACCAGTGCAGTGTATTAAATAGTACCTATCAATATCATAATATGAGAATACATCTCTTACTCAATAAACTATAAAGGTCATGTAAATCTTATAGCCTACAGTAGGATGATTGTTAGTAAGATAAGACACCGTTTTAAGTGTAAGGAAAAAGAGAAAACTCTACAATCTTCCACTTTAGAATAGTTGTCTTGCCATACAAATGGGTTTCCTCAGCTGCATGCGTAATTCGTACTAACTTTTCATTCGGATACATATTTGTAGTTTTCACTTGTATTTGCATATTTATTGAATGAGTAAGGGAGGACTTCATTATAGGTGGCTAAAATCATTAATTGCTTGCCTCTGGTTTGTTTATTGGTTGTACGCCCACGTTAGTTACCGAAAGTGTGGGCTAACTCTTTGAAAGCCGGTAGGAAATAAAAGATAGCCATTAATTCTCCCTCTCGCTCTTTACTCCCGTCATAAATACGTCTGCATAAGAAACCAATTGAATGTAAAATTGCTACTTACTTTGAATAATTTAAGTACTTCATCTATAAGTTCGTATCTACTTACATTAAGCATACCTATGTAAATCTTACGATTTTTGGGCAATAATCATATACATCTAGTCTAGAAGATGTCAAATCGCAATAAAGCATATCAATAGTGAAATGCAAGAAATGCCACCCAAAGAGCAAAGTATTATTTATTTAAGGCCATCAGCTAACTCAACTTACCTATAATTGATAATATACTTTTAATACAAATATTCTTTGTTCCTAATTTTTATAGTTTATTGTGTTTCACGTTTGGTATAATGTATAGTTATTTTTATTAGGTAATTGCCTTTTCACGATATCCATTCAACATAACACGTAAAACAACATCATAAAATTATGAAAAAGACAAACAAAGCATCTTCGATGTAGCAATTACAAAGGAAAAGTATTCAATAAATATTGAAATTACTCAAAGTCTTTTCATCTCAATATCACAAAATTACAAATAGTGTAAAATGAATGTTGCTTTGCTCATTTCCAATATTATTACGTTAGTGTTATCAAAACGACTTAACACAAACATGATCATTAATGTCAAGTGCACTGCTACAGTTGTTTCCATTTGTCGATTATAGATGATTAAATGATGAATAGAAAGATAACCCTTTCTTTGCAATTATTGCATCTTACGATTTACTACAACAATCTGAACGACTATAAAGGAGTAACTAATTGTATGAATGTAGCACTGTTGCACATTACACATTTACAAATTAGAAATGGTCACAATTGCAACTTGTGTTTATGTGAGACGATGTGTCTTGGCCGACATTCAACTTTCATCTTCTACCACTCACTGTTTCATATCAACAACAACTTTGCATGCAATTAAAGGTTTTAACGTAAATATAATTTATTATTTACTATCTGAACAACAAAGGTAGGGTAGGTTCATCTGTAGCATTACATAATAGAGTCTAGGCTACAGACGGATTCATGAATCACGAATGTGTTGCAATTACAATGCATCACTGTAATAAAGGATTCATATACTGCTAATAGAGACGACAATCTTATACACAGATCAACAATGTTTCGACGATGTACCTTACGCTTGTAGTGCAACAAATGTAAAAAATAGAGTTTTAAAGGGCATTGTTGGATTCAATTCCTACAATCTTGTGAGAGAGGTATCTGTTGGTTCTTTAAGTTAGCAATATAACGTGTGTCACATAATGAAGTCATAAACAACTCAGAATTCCTCTTCACACAAACAATACAGCACTAATGAGACAAAAGAGTCAAATAGTTTGTAAATTAGCTAATGGATTTTATATGTCAAATTGGATGTGTGTTATCAAAAGTTATCACCATCACGGATTGCACTTACGTTGCTCTTTTGACACACTTTAACGAATACAAGAGGAAAACTATTTGAAATATCACAAAAAACTAGTGGAAAAATTCAGAGATTTCCACTCAGGTGCATGCCTTCGCACACTTTAAATCTTTGAATACCTACAATAGTCATAAATAGAAAGACCCACGTAAATCTCAACAGAATCAGAGTCTAATGCAAATACGTACTATTACTATATACCTACATAAATATTTGTAAGTTAAATTAAATTCTTGTGACAGAAATCATAAATAAAGTCTTGTGTTTAGCATTTACCAAGTAAAGGATAGAGGAAAGTTCAGTAACTGTACAACCTTGAAAAAAATTAACATTCCTACCTTAGAAATTTTACAGAACAATGTTTTATTGGTGAGATTATTGTTATTTACACTACTTTTTATGAGATTTTAGTGACAATTTCTACAAACACCGTTGGTGTATTATTGTATGCCGGTTTTAGGAAGAGATTCTTCCAACCTTAAACTACCTGAGCGTGTATCTAACCACAAATGAAATTATCTAAGCTTAAATAACATGTTGGACGAAATACCAGTCAGCTTGTCTGCGTTCAATTGACTTAAGGTTAGGCTCAACCAACAGCGCAATTAACTGTCTTCGTCAATATTTATCGTACTTTCTTAGTAATTTAGCACTTTTTGTTGCTATTGAAATTCCAAACATATTTGTACTGGTGTATTGTGTACAATGGCGCTGCATATTTGAGGAATTTCAGCATCAATCTTAAGCTATTAACTACCATATTAACTTGAGCATAACTCTTCTCATGACTAACTTTAATTACTACATGAGTTTTGCGTGTGAATACTTGTGGACAAACCGATCAGGTTTTCAATAATTCGTAGAAGTGAGCTTGTAACATATTCTCATGTCCATCAAGTTTCAAGTCCAACCATATAACAATACTACTGAAGAAATCCATTGGTACATAGATTGGCAATTATAATATTAAGTTCGTAAAGTCCTAAACAAAACAATATTCGAGTAACGCACCATTACCTACTGAAACGGTTGTAAAAGAATTGATAAGCATTAGAAATTATTTACATAGGCAGGGAGGTAAGGATAAAAAATACAGGAATATAATAAAGATCAATTAATGGAATCTGCAGAATGATGTATCAAATCAATTCTTGCAAACTGGATAAGTTTCCTCCGACCAATTACATTATTATTAAGTATCGTAAGATAGTTTAAAGTAAATAAGACGATTCATCGACCGTAAATACATTAATTGACAAAAAAGAGTTATTAATTTACAGTTGTCTTTTACTATGATTTGCATAAAGAACATTTTCCATTTTGCTCTACTATTTCACATTCAACTTATTAGTAATGCTGCTTTGGAGCTTCTGTAATGAAATGAGAGTAGTAGTATGTAATGAAAGTTAAGTTTGATGGCAACACACAACGTATTATGTAGTTCATTAATTGTGTAAGTGAAATGTAGTTTATGTCTTCATGTCTTCGTATATTCATTTCAAACTCAGTCCCACTTAACCTATCACAGCTTAATGAGATGAAGAAAAGACAAGGTTTGACTAGTGATTAGGTAGGTACTTACTAATTGCTATTCTAATGGCAAGAAGCACTCTGTAATGTGAAGACCTACTTTTAATCATAATGTTCCTTTTTGAAGTTGTGCTCTGTTTGCTCTTGATTTTATTAGAGTTCATTGAGCTTCCAAGCTTGAATAACTTAACAGATAGCTTGTTAAAGTGATAGCTCATATACAATAGTAAAGTTTCATTAACAATGTTACAAATGTTGAATAAATAATTAAAAATGAGTTACAGCAAAAAACAACCCTGACTATCAGTCCTACCCCACCTACAAGTTAATGGAAAGTAGGGAAACTAAATATCACTAAAATGTGGGATAAATAAATGCAGTCATAATTAAATGTACCAATTTTCTAGAAAAAAATGAGTACCTACTTAACTCTGTTCGGAATAGGCTTATAAAAAAGGAAGATATTTTTCCAACAGTAAAAATTTGATTTGATTGGAAAAGTGTAAAAGGATTGCTTATGGCTTGCATACGTATGTCAAACTGAAGTTAAATACATTTTTTTCGTACCCAGGTGTGAAGTAGCCTTCAAATCTCGTTTACTATAGCATAGCTATCACCAGCAGATAGATAACATTCCAAAAATTCATACTACTGATGTAACTAGCTAGTATAAATCCATATTCTGACATACAAATATCTATTTTCCTCCACTTACGAAAACTTTTCGTTAGTTTAGAATGTCTAATGTAACAGCTAGTCAACTTGCTAAACAATATAACATTGACTCTGACTCTGCAAGTTTACATGTTCATTTGGTTTTGTGCGTCTCTTTATTTATGTTGTGTTAATAAAATAGGCAAAAGGTATGATTCAGTCAAATTCATACATTTTAAATCTTGCTGGTTTAAATACGTTGCTAACTTGCATTCATAATTATTATTATAGGGACATAATGCTACATATTCATATCATTAATATCATAATACTGCGTGCTAATATTACAACAGGTGATTTATCTGATGTCTTATCATGTCATCATCTACAGATAACACAGCACACTCGGACAGAATAATAGACTTTTGGAGAACGTAGTGCTCATTCTGTTCATCTATGTAAAATAAAGGCAAAACACGATCAAAAGGAACTATGAATCTATCATGAGTTTGGGTATTGTTGATATGACATGACTTCATGAACCTGTCTATATTATCTTCAGGTGGATGATCACGATATTAATTTTGCATTCAAAAACACACCTTATGTCAGAATCCTAAGATGGCTTATGCTGACTCCCCGGTTGCAAGCGACAAGAGTCTACGAGTTTAATTGCCTTTTAAAAGCCAAACGTTCTCCCCTAAATAATACCTCCTTTCACTATGACTAAAGCTTATGCATCAAATAGCATATAATTTCTGCAAAATATATTTTAAACACACTAAATAAACTACCTACTCATATTCATATAGTTAATCCGTCATTCCCATATCCATGAGCCATACCTCACATTGCTCAGTCACATCGTAAAGGTCCCTCTCAATCTAAGTTCAAACTAAAACTCGTTTTAGAAATGCATGCCAATAATAAGCATCTTAAAAGATGTTTACACCTCCCTAATAGTTACAACACTCGTCATACCTTTATAATTATCGATTTTTATTCGAAAAAATAACTATACATACATAATCAATTGTTTAACTCTAACTGTCATGTTGCTGTCATCGACCAGTGAATTAGCGTAGGTAAAGATATTGTTATTCCTATACGCACTTACAAGAGTTATGAATAAAGAATTAAAAAATTTGAGAATTAAGATAATTTTGTGAAGCAACATTATACTTATGTATATGTACTTATAGTTGTTAGTACTGTACTGAACACTCTATAATGAAAGGCAGTAGCCACAGTTTATTAATTAATAATTTATTAGCATTAATGTTGAATATAGTAAATATAGTAAGACCCAAAGGCTTATTTGAATGAGAATATCAGTATAGTATAAACGGAAGGTCATTCTGCATACTAACAACCATTTACTAAAGCCTTTCCTTCTGTTGCAGTTAGTATAATGAGTGGAGACTGCAAAATAATTGAGGCTTTTCCTTAATTATCCTATAGAAACCTTAGGACATAAATCCAATCCCAGGAATCTAAACTGCATACGTTTAATAGATAGCAAGTCAGGGACAGCAACTTGTACTTTCTTTTGTGTAACCACTGGAATAAATATTCTTAAAAATCTATATGGATGCACTTGACTAAATGCATAATACCATACAGTTTTATAGAGTCAATAAATAATCTTAGTTATATGCGCTGCATATTTAAATTAAACAACTTTATTAAAGTAGATACGTATGAATTCTGTCTCCTATATGTAGTTAGTTATAATATGCTGTGTGTCTGCAGGGTAGAAAATTAAAATCTCAATAAACAGATCCTGACCTCATAGTAGTACCACCACCACTGTATGCATTTTATGTGATGTGTGTTCAAAGAACATGAATTCTGTGTGTAACTTACTCACAATTTTTTACTAATCAAATTTAAATCTACATAAGTGGCAACTGGATGGATAGAAGGTATAGGTACTATGTAACTACTACAATAAAATGTAATGTAGTAATATAACATCATCGTACATAACAGAAAATCTACTTCATACCATTCATAAATGACGTGACAGGTGGAGGCAATTGCTGCAATTTGTAATTTGTTTTCATCAAAACAATAATAATCTCAATTGTCAGAGAGACTGCTTAGTGAGTAAAGACATGTTAAGACTTGTACACACTTTCGTGTTCATTATAAAGACATTGAGTTTGTATCTAAGGTACATGGATCATTTCATTTTCTATCTTCATTTCGTGTTAGGTTTTTTTTCTCTTTGTAGTATTTTATAATCTGTTTATCCATTACCGCATATTATGCACCCTGGCCCTAACCACTTACTCTCTGCTACACGCATAAATACCTAGGTAAGTTACTTTGAGTTATTAGTTTTGGTCAAGCAGATGGAATGTGGGATACAAGGTTTCGTACTATGAAAATATTTAATTCGTCATCTCACCCTGAGTATAATGCCGTGCTCATGCACTAATTTTTAATTTTGATGTTTGAAATGCATCTTGTTTGTTATCTTAGCCACTTATCTGTACAAATATCTCATCATCACCACAGGACAGAACCTTTAACATGTGTATAATTTTCTTATATAATCATCCATGAAAATATTTACAATTGCATGAATGACTGTAATTGATATTACGTGTGCATTGTTTCAGTTTATTGTTTGTTGTAATAGGCAATGCAAACCTAAATGTAATAGAAGGTGAATTAAAGAATGCTATTTGTAAAAAACACGTTACCTCTAAAACTGAGTCATCTAAGGCAGTTCTGGATTTGAAGAGAAAACTCAAGGGACCCCAAGGCATCTTTTTAGCTGGTTCTTGATTGGCAACCTGTGACATTGATAAATGAATGGTTTTAGTACTATAACATTAGCAATGAAAGTGTTTTACATGTAAAGTGCAAGATGAATGAAAAGAGAGTAACATTATATGCTAAGGAAATTAGATAATACAACTGCAACATTCCGAAATGTTCAAACATGATTATATAATGATTGGTATGTACATTACAAGGCTTATTCCTATTCTGATACAAAGCGTGCTTACTTTGACTACCCAATAGAGGAAGAAGATTTATTAATTGTAAAAACAAATATGTGACTAGTATTTCTTATGATATTCTTTTTCAGTATTATTGCATTATGGTAATTGTTTAACCTCTACTTTGAAACTCTGCTGATACTAATCATAATTGAAGCCTTCAGTGTGTCAGTATGTCAGGTAATGTTATAATGTAAATATTTATAAATGCGTAGTCTTCACAAGGTTATGTAGAACTGCTGACAAAAAACGAATTTTCACATGAAAAAATAGTACTAATTGGGGATAGCGCAGTTGATCCCACTGTTAAGTGAATTGATGCTATAACCTTTCTGCTTGAATGCTGAAGACCATCGTTTATTCTCACATTACAGAAAAACTCGATTGTTGATTGCTTGCAATGGCAATAGTTGTGGGCACTTTAACCAAACCAACAAATTTATTCTGAGCATACATTATTGAACATCTGTGTCACCACACTACATTACATATAGGTATGTAATATACAAATGCACTAGCAGTAAAAAAAACCAAAACACAAAGCTAACAAATCAGTTGCCAATAAAGGAATGCACAATTTAAAATGTACGTTGTGTGAATAACAAGTAACCTGCAAACAATAGAAACACAATTTAGCTTGATTTAAAACTGCCAAGGTATAACCTGGTCGTCGCTGATAGTCTGATCCTCATCAGATGCTTAGGATTATCTTAGAAAACTAAACGTTACATTATTACCATTTTGTAATGTGTTTCTGTCCACAGCTCGTCATGAATACAGAATGTAGGTGTCAAGCTAAACATAAGCAGTGAATCAGTTACTACAATGCACATACAATATTCTACTACGAAGGGATTTTTGTAGCTTATCAAATGGTACATGCAAAGGCGAGTTAAGTATTACAAAGGTATTTAGCATCACTTGAATGTGGACGACATGACATGTGTAATCTACTAAATCATTATTTGCACAACAGGTATCCAACTCCTTTGAATACGTTCAAAACTTCATTCCAGCAAATCGGACTAAAGATCCTATCCTATCCTATCTAACTCATAACGCTGTTTTCTTTCACTTAATTGGACAGAAAAACTGCAAATATTATATTCATATGCGTATATTAACTCTATGTATGTTACATAAACATCTTTAATGTTATATTAAAATGTATTATTGTAGTGAGTATATAGTTTATTTTATTACTGTGAGTTTGATACTACAACTACCTATGAAACAAACATACCTATACTCATTGTCAGTAAGAACGTACTTGTAGGTATGAATTCTGTAGGAATTTAAATAGTATTTACAAGTTACAACCATTTAATATTCAGAGCTGCACGTTCATTTTAGGGAGGTGTTCACAACATGTATCAATGCATCTTTGAAATTGATTACCCTCCTAACTCATCATAATGTTTTAAGTGCTGTTTTTTAAGTAACGGATATAAATAGAAAACAGATAATTTGCATGTCCAGTGTTTGTGATGTCTGATGTCCAAACATCAATGCTCTCAAACTCAATTAAATGATAGTCAAGTGTATACCTTGTGTAGTTGTTATGAACTTGAAATGGTATTTTTACATGTTAATCGATATAAATAGCCCACCTATTATCAGAATAACAAAGGTATGTGCATGACCGAAGCTAAATCTCGAAGCTTTCTGTTTGTGGTTATGATTCATGGACTGTGCTACGTAATATTGTTATTATTTTCTACTCTCAAATTATATATCCCCACAGGAAGAAAAAAATCATGTTATTTACCTGTACATTTTTTCTGCGAGAGAGTAAATCATTATTTTACTACTTAAGTCTGATTGCAAGTAACAAACAGGATGTTATGTAAAAAATAATTTAATGTGGCCATCATTGTCTTGCAGTGCAGTTTTCACTACAATACAGAACATTTTCTGTACAGAATTTTTGAAATTGCATCAGGTTATTTTTCTAAACCTATTTAATATGCTAAAACACTTACGATATGAACCTTTTAACATTAATTATTTTCCATACATTCTATTAAGTAAATAATGCAAACATGTGAAGCAAAAATGAAAAATAGAAAATTTGAAAGGAATATAAAGTTTTAGTGTCCTAATGAATTTGGAGTGAAATTGCAAACGAGTTGATACGTAATGAACGTTTATACCCACATAAAAGAATCATATCTATTTATATCTTGTTTGTGAGTCGCAATTTTCATTTGCAGAAATTGAATTTCATTGTGTTTGTAGTACGACAGCATTTTACCTATTTACTATTTAGTACAACTGTCATTATTAAATTATTTTAGGTACTATACATATTTCTGCAAAGCACAATCTGTGTTTATAAGATATGTCTGTTTGAGTTTTGCAAGTAATGTCGCGAGACACAAAATTAGATAGAAGATAAAGCAATAGAAATCGTTTAAATATTTTTATATCATTATCTGCCTTGCACACTGACATATTTGGCAAAAGTTGGGATACAATTATTAGGCTCTAAACTTAAAGCGAATGATTTAATACGAAGAAATCAGTGCAGCATGAATATTACATAATGTTTCACGGTAGTAAAAATATAAGGCTTTGCATAACATACCAATCTTCTAAATGAAATGAATAAACATGAGCTTGCAAGAAGAATTGAAAAGAATGAATAGGATAAGAAAAATATGAAAAGATGAGCTCACCGGCTTGCCTTTCCCGTTCTGTTTGGCGGCCTCATTGCTTGACGCATGATGTCCTTCTGTGAATAGACAAAAAAGAAAATTAGATTCCTGTGTAAAAGACACTCGTTAGTTAATATTACTTCATAAGTAATCCACGTATCAAAATATTCGTAATGCATAAGAAAATGAAATAATAATTATGAGCCACATAGTAAGAATAGCTTAGGACATAGAGGAATGCATACACACAAACAATCCATAATGCAGATATAAAGCTAATAAGCAATGTTTGTATTTAACAATTACAGAGAAGTTGCAAGACAAGACAGTCCAATGTAACGGAAAGCTGCTATTATTTACTTATTCATTTCAAAGAATTGTGTTACTTTTGTTTTCGTACGAAACGTCCTGTTCTATTCCAATTCTTAGCTGCAAGCATATTCGTGGTAATAATTACTTTTATCTTAAAAAGCATTAAATTATTGAAGAAACTCCTTTCTTTGCCCTCGCTTACGAATATACCTTTATACAAGGGACAGCGTAAACAAGACAAAGAGTCATTACTTCTTCTTGAGAGCATTATTGTACCTACTGATGTAATTGCCAGTTACGCAATGCAATTAGATTTAATTTAAAGTCTCATTTCTATCTTTATCACACTATCCCTTTACTTTGCTCTTTTTCTAGTCAACATAATAAGTATTACAGTATACATAGATAATACGTATTAATATGTTTGATAAAAACCATATAATTACATGATATAAACTAACATCAAGCAGTCCTACGGGACCTCACGAGTGTGTATTTAAACTGAAACAATCAATTTTGAATAAATAGTGGGT
>JABASD010003816.1:0-18107 GCA_019776165.1 Pogonognathellus flavescens | reverse complement strand
ACAGAAGTACAGCGAAGGAGGTTCGAGCACAATTTTGGATTCGCGCGGGGCGTGCTATGAGGACGAGCAAGGATTTCCATCCTGCTCACACTATACTTGTCCCTATATAGTTCGTTTTCATTACTTCTATAGCTATAGCCATTCCAAAGGATGTGTCCGAGAATGTTATAATATTTTATATGCTTCAGCATGTCTGTTGTGTAATTAAGTCCATACTGCATTCTATTTTCCAATTTGAATTCACCTTCATTCAGCATCGGAGCATTATTCAATTTTATACTGTAATTTTTAGTTTTTTATCAACTTTGTTTCGGCCCATTGATTAGGTATACTATTTTAGAGTGAGCAACTATAAATATATTAATTGGAAATGAATAATATACACGTTAAAAAAGAAAGATTTGACTACAGAAGGAGAAAAGGTTAACTGGATATTTTTCATCTGCATCATTAACAGAGTGGAGCAATTATATGAAGGGTTATGATTTTGTAGGAGGAATAACATTTATTCAAATTCAGAATATATAGATACACTAAACAATTTGTAATGCAATTTTTTTCAAAATCTGCAAAACTTCTGTCAAAATGCCGAAGCACATCTACTCTACCAGTTAGAGTTGCAATCAAAAGCTTTTAATTACATTTGGAGAGGTAGTCGTCCCATGGTTTAACCTGCTCATGCATATTATAAGCAATTCTGATTGCTATTACATACAGATATCTCTCTATTCATCATTTTATCTTATTTTATGTCTAAAAGTAGGCATACTTATCTATATATCATGAAAATGTCATGTATAGTAGAGGTATCGACAAATATTCACGTAAGTATAGTGCTGATAACTCTGTAGAATGAAAGCAAATCAAATTTATAACGATGTATGAGTTATTTATATGTAAAATCTCACATTAACCAAAATGCAAAATGAGAAATATCATCACATGGATTAGTGGTATTTGTATTTCACACTGACTCATTAGAAGAAACTCTATATATTAAAAGCTATAACTTGAAACAAAACAAAAATTAAATATTTACTACAACATGATTGCAATCTGATGTGTATTTAACGCGAAATTGTATTTCAGTCTTTGTTTCAGAGTACAGCATACCATATGTGAAATGTAATATCGACCTTGCTGAATGTTGTGTTATGTGTGAATTTACTACGCTGCACCTTCAGTTTAAAATGAAATAGACGAGGCAATTGCTAAAAAGGAACGTGATAGTGCATGCATTGCTAATAATAAAGAAAATTAGCAGAGAAGTAAATAGATATGAGATGAGAGAGTATGAGAGAGGAGTACTCGAGTTAATTTAGATTAGGTGCGATGTGCGATTGTAAGTATTTATGTTGCATCATCATCGTCGTCTCATATTGTACCTATATAGCACACTTTACACTTCACACAGTGTGAAAATACTAATACAACGTTTCTATTTAATCGTCTCTACGTATGGTATTTGTTCAACTTTATTCCTCATACTACTACACACACAATAATAATATGATCTCGTTTGTGTTTAGTTTCTCGTATTACTTTACAAATACCAGTAGTAGGAGAGTGAAGAGAAATTGTACTTACAAATAGTGAATAGTCGAGACAGAGTAAATTTATTGGATTGCATCAGCACTGCGACTCGTTCAGACAAACTACTACACAGGAATTGTATATACAAGCGAACTCGTTCACTTCACAGCCCGTCCAAATTGCTATTTCTCTCTGCTAAAGTTTTGTTTGTGTGTAATGCAGTGTGGCTGTTCTGTGTGTCCTGCTCTGAGATTGAGATGAGATTGCTCTGTCCTGGAATGGAACAGAAAGAGAGAGAGAGAACTGTAGAGAAATCTCTGGGGGTGGCTTTACATACTCGGGGTTGATTTTCTTGATTAACTTTATCTATTTGACTAATTCTTGGAATTTTGATGTTAATTCGTTCTACTATAGAATTTATAGTATATACACAGGATCTTTTTGTTGGTAGCTCAACTTTTAGCGATATGCTATATGTATATACATGGACATTTATACTATAAAAGAGACATTTTGTGTATAATCTTATGAAAATAAATGGATCGAGCGAATTGAAAATAAAGAATACTATAAGAGTTAGTGGAGAATGCTGGTAAGGTAGAAGTAAACGAGAGACAGTACAGAAATTTGGAAAGGAGCAATTTTCTTCTTGCTCGCTCACATTGAAAATTGAAAGTAAAGTTTTTATTTACGTTTTATTAGTCGTAGTAATAGTAGATTTACTCTACATACAAAGTTTTATACACTGCCACTTGCAGTAAATGTACTCGGTCTCATTATATGATGTTGCATGCATGTGCACATACAAATACGAGAAGTGTACTGCTGGTAATAATATACTTTATATTTACTTTCCCCTTGTCTTTTCCACCGCCCTTACTACTCTGCCCGTTTTATATACAAGATACTTTTACGGAGAACACGCGGAGAGACACACAGACACTTCACGTGAGCTGAGCCTACTTACACTTACTTGGTTTCTTTATTTCTATTATTTTCTTTCGTATATAGAGGAAAGGGTAGCACAGCTCATGCCATTCTCCAACGAAAATTCCATTAAAAATTAAACGGTGACATTTGACGCGAGTTCTTTGCCCTGCCCTTTCGCCTTTTTACCTCGCTTCACTTACGACAAAGACTATTGCCCATTTCTACTTTACGTTTTTCATCTATTACCTTTAATTTAATACTCAGGAATTTTTAACACAAAAACAACCTGCATATTAACTGACACAATGCATTTCTCATAAGAACTCTTGTGCCTTCAATTCAAGTTACTACCCCAGTACCCCTATCAGTCTTTCTTACAGTTTCACAATATAAAGATATAACTCTAATAGTGGATTCATCTGCCGATATAAAAAAATGATTATAACTTTCCCTAAAGTGTAATCCTAAGAAATATCAAACTTTTTTAAGCAAAAAATCTCAAAATCAACCAAAAAGTTCAATTCAAACAAGTAATGTGCAATGTAAATGATAAAATAATTCTAACAGGCTTAAAATTTTGTTTTAGTTCTACAAAATTCTACCTTCTACCTATAAAACTTAATTCAAAATATTATTCACCACCAATTCAATATTTGAGAAGGAACCAAATTGCAGTTTAATTTGATTTCAATTGCTATTCACATACCTTGTGGTTGAGAATGATACAATCCGTGTCTTTCAGTTAAAAGCGAGGCATTTTCCGGCTGAGAACATTGTAACAACAAAAATAAAATGAAAAATACAGAAAACGAAAACTTTTGGAGTTACATGCATTACTTAGGTGGTTGAGTTGTAGCTGATGTTTAACTATATATGCCTGCAATAATATATGACAGAAAATATGTGGAAGATATGTGCAGTAGTAATATGTGCATGGAAAAGTCTCATGCTATAGCACATGTAGCAATTTCGTGTTACATGGATCGTTGTAGTTTGTAGAAATATAGGCGTGTTAGTGCTACAGATGAAGCCTTCAAAAATGCAAGACATTTTTTAGACGTAATTTGACAGCTTACGCGCGACCCTCAACGTCCCTGGTGACTACAGTGGAAAAATGATGAAAACTTACTCTAGTGACATGACGTTCCATTACCTATTGCTACAAATTGGGAGACTTCCTTCGATCTTTTACATGAATTCCTTATTCACACTCACATTATACATGTACAACATGCATTTCACTCTACTTTATGTAAAAACTAATAACTTCTTACATCTCATTCTGACCCTCCAAACAATATCCTTTCAAATCATTATTGTTACCACAATCTCTTTATGATTTTGTATTTACTTGATGGCATAATATTATTTAAAAGCTATTTTATGTATAAGAGTTTATGTATAAGTGTACACAGGTTGGTATTTGCGACAGATACTTATCATAATAATTCATCTATTCTTCCTGTGTATTCGTAGCATTTAAATTTAAATATTTTTACAAACAAGAATATGAAGAAAATTAATTGCTGTGTAAACAAATGACAAAAGTCTTAAGATAATTATTTATAACAGTATCTTTAAGAAAATTAATTGTTAGTTAAACAAATGACAACAGTATCATCGACAATAGTTTTAAGATAACTTCATTATTGACAACAGTATCTTTAAAGTTCAAAATGTTATGGCAAAAGTCTTAAGATAACTATTGATAACAGTATCTTTAAGAAAATTAATTTTTGCTTAACCAAATGACAAAAGTGTCAATGACAAGAGTAGTATTAAGATAATATTGACAACAGTATCTTTAAAGGTCAAAACATTTCAATATTTATATTATAGCTTCCTAAAAAATAATTTACGTGCAGGAAACTATATATAACCCGTACGATAATTTCTTTGTTGGAAGAACAAATTAATATTAGAAATTACAGGTAAGAAGATATCAGGTAGTGTAATAAACTTGGCAAGCTAGATTATGTTCTTAAGCAGAGTCACATATTCTGTTGGTCCTGAAAGAATTCTCGGAGAATCTACCACCTGCACGTATTTTGCTTTTCTTCACCCCCTTCTTCTCTCCCACAGATCCTGCACGCTCTGTCTTCACCCAAACCTCATACGACGTTTCACCGTTTGTTGTTGGGGTGAAGTAAAACTGACTTAAACAATGTTTCTCTCATCTAGATCTTGTATGCACTTGTACTTCTACAGCTTGTGAACCATAATATATTACGACCACTGTCTATATGTATGGAAGATAACACATAGCCCATCTGAACATAATACGTTGTATTTTGTATTACCGAAAACAACCTCCTCCTCACTTCTCTCTACTCTTTTACTCTTAGCGTATGTGCAAGAGAAACACGAACGAATGATGAAATCAAGAGAAGAATTGAATTCGCACAAAAACTTGCATAATTTATGACTTGTAAATAATTCAAGAGGAAAGAGGAAGAAGGACTACTCGACAAAACAAGCGAAAGCAGAAAAGACCATGTCAAAAACAAGGCAAAAGCTGAAGGTCTACCGGATGGACGAAACACAACAAGCCAAAAGAACACGAGATGAACAAAATAAAAGCCAAAAACACTTATATTACCTACATCACATCACATCAGCATTCTATATATGTAAGCACACTCACAAAACAGAAGACATACACACAGATACTAGTAATATGTTAAAATACTTCTCCATGCATGCCTTTACTTTACTACTTACTCCGTACAAACCATCTTCTTCTATTTTATACCCTGCAGTACTGCATATCTACTTATAGTTCCTTATATTCCATTATAATATCGCCATAATAATATATACAACTCATATAGTACAAAACTGCACATACCATACATTTCTCTATAAATATTACCCCTATATGATTTCTCTATGTCTTCTACATGCAGTATTGTTGAACCTTTACGTATTTGTACGTGTATGAATAGAGTTTTCTTCGTATTTGCACTATTTACCTTGTGTTGTATTATTTTAGCTTGTAGGTGATGTAATATTCGTGTATAACGAGTAAAGACGAACACACTGCTGCAAAAGTAATGCATACAGAAGTAATAATAGCATCAGAGAAAGAGAGAGAGACTGACAGACGGTCATATAGCAAGTGTGTCTACTTTCTTTCTTCATACATGTAAAAGTAATAATATACATGTAACATGCACTACTAGTCACTTATGTACTTGAAGGTTGTATACCTAGTATGTATTTTGTATTGCAATCATATAGTAGACATATACACACAGCTCTTTTACTCACTTGACGTCGTCTTTATCTCATCTCTGTCTGTGAGTCGTACATCTTCTCACGGAGTCAGGTTTTACGGAGAAACTCGTGAATATAATACAGTGCAAGAATTGTTTTAGCTACAGATACCGGCTGCAAGCGGCTTTTTGACTAAGTACAAGGTGAAATAAGTGTAGGTACGGCTAGTAGGGTTATTATAACTGTATATGTGTAGTAGAATAGAAATACGTACACAAGTAGAATGAGTTTCGAGAAAATAAGGAATAATACTAGAGAGAGAGAGTGTGTGTGTGTTGTATTCTTGTATTTGCTAAAGAAGGGCTAGGGTGTAAGTGTAAGCACACAGACATAGTAATAGTGAGTGGGAACATCATCCTCTACCTTTATACATGTGCTATGAACTAAGCTTTTCAGGCTTTCAGTGAAAAAACAGTCGGGAAACAATAAACTTTTCTCATCCGGGAGTTATTCAATTTTTGATGAAGAGAGAAGAGAGAGAGAGAGTTTCTAAGTCTTTCATACAGAAAACAACAACTCGAATTCAACATAAAGTCCAGTCGTGTATTTGTAAGTGTGTGTATGGTAGCGAGGAAGATGTGTGTCTACCTCTAAATACATACAAGAGAATAAAACAACTTTTCCTTGACGTTCGTAAACGTTCAGCTTGTTTATCATTTTTTGAAACGGAAACATCAAGATAAGTTTTAGAAAATTTTCAATTTTTGAAGAAATCACTTGGAACAATTGAAGAAGAAAATAATCAAATTTAAATGGGAAATTCTGTTTGTTTGACTTGGAAAGAAATTTTCTGATGTATTTGTATTACAGGACGCAATAAAATATAAAAGTAATCTGTCGGTTTCACCCTGATTTCTGAGAATGCCGGGAATACGGATGGATGGACCTAGTACGATCAATGAAATTTTCAGAATACATAAAATCCATTGAAAGATTGCTGGTCAAATGAAAGTTGAATGTGGAAAAGGAATAAAAATGAACACGGAAATTGCATTAGATTGCTGTAGCGCTATTGGTAAAGCTTCCATTGCATCCTTATGAGGACAAATAGAAGGTAATATAAAGAGAAAGGATTCGAATGGATTGTAGTCAAACTGACATTGACATTTACCATGGAAAATACAAGTCTTGGAGGTAATCGTAATGGAATAGGAAAGTCATTTCGAATCGTAACAATAAGAATAGGAAAGAGAGTTTCTCTTTTTCGGATGCTCCCTTACTCTTTTCTCTCTGTTCAGAAGAGTTCCATGTTCTCTCAGTCTAATAATAAAAGGATGAATCAGTTGAAGCAGTTTCCTTTTCGTACGTATAGTCTTTTTGCCTTATGTCTTTGAATTGTATTGAGGAAGGAGGCAAAAGCTGGGAAACTGACTGAGTGGTTAGTTTGGTTGAGTTTTAGGACGAGGGCCAAGTCACAGCCGAATATACACAGAGCCAGGGCTAAAAAGTGGTTTGAACCTCTGGGGAAACTGACCTCTGAAAAATTTCTCTTGTCCAAAAAGCCTTACATAGTTTGTTTTTTGCTTTTCCCACTTTCGGCCAATTCCATTCCAGTTGGGATTTGGAGAGTTGTTCGTTTTCCTTCTTCGACTTGGACACAACTCCGATATTCTCACTACTACTTGGACTCAACTAGGCCAAAAATATTACACACTGCTACTGCAGGTTATATATTTCCATGTAATATGTCTATGTATGTATAGTAAACGTGTATTAAAGAGTGATAGGTTGTATAGAATACAGAACTCTGTCTCTGTCCATATCCGACACTAGCACCACATCATCATGACTCGCATCGCGTCTCAAACAAGGGAAATCTATCAAAATCTTTATCCTGTCCAATCCCTAATGCCTCCCGTATACCCAAAAGCTGATATTTTGATCCTTCTGTTTTCTCTGTCTGATTGTGCTCTCATTCTTCATTCCATATACGTTCCACATGACTCTCAGCTAATAAATTTCAATCCAATACCCACATTAACCATTTTCAATACAATCACTTACGAATTAATACACAATTAAATATTAAAATCTTGTTTCTACTATAAGAAAAACGTTTTTCTAGCTTTATTGCAATTCACACGCCAGAAATACGAAGATTTTATTGTGGTAATTTAATTATAACACTAAAAGACAGGTCGTTTGTTTTTGGTTGCCTACTTGTGAAGCAAACTAAGTTATCAAATGCAATTGACTAATAAAACGTAGAGCTGAATAAATTATTCACATTAGTATGTATTCTGAAGGTACAATGCAACTATTAATTGCTAGTTAAAACATGAAATTTCACACGAAAAATAAAAAAGGCATGCGAAATTTAATAATAATTGTTGCGCACGTTTGTATGACAAGAAATCTCCCACCCTCACACCTTTATAATGCCATACAAAGCACATACACATTGTACATTGCTTCTGTGACATCCCACCTTCACTTACAAAGACTTGACTGCAGAAAAAAAGTATGTGAAGTGACGCTACATACTTATCCGAAGTTTAGCATGAAAGAAGATGCGGTACGACACGCACGACATGACAAGTCAAGTCAAGTGCTGTCACTCGAGTGAGTTTTCCCCGTAACTATTTGATACGAGAGGAAACGAAGCAAAAGACATTTTTCTAGTGAGCCTTGTCAAAGACAAACGAAATGAAATGAACCGAAGAACGGTTGCCTTGTGAGTTTTCAGTTCATGGCTGAGTGACAACGCAGTCATCTTATTACAAGTATGGAGAATTAGTCTCCTGCATGAATACACAACATCCTCAGGATCCTCACACATAAATACATACATCCCATCATGCAAGGGAATCCTATCCTTTTCTGAAATACATGCACGAATTCGCATACAAATAAATGTCACAAAGGGATGCTACACACTAACTACAGAAACTACTGCGGAAACACACAACGTATAATTCCAAGATACATTTTACACCAGAGTTGATGATATTTATTCATCTGTGTTAAGATATACACATTTAAATTCGTGTTATTATTATACAAAGCTCAGAGAGGATGGTGGAATACTATAAAGCTATTGACACGGCACGGTAGTTTATGTCACGTTTCACATCACGGAGAAATATTTGCTTGTTAGTTATTTGCAAGTAGCTGTTAGGTGTATAAGGTATATTTCAGTGGTTGTCTATATGAGTTGGTTAAGTATGTATGTGTATATTTAAGAAGAATAGATTTCTCTTAATACACACACATAACATATGAAGATGGGTAATGTAATAGTATTCCTTATTTGTTTCCCTCTGGTTCAGTTCAGCAGGAATAACTACTCTGCTCAGTCAGCGACGACTTTCTCTGAATTGAACTTTTAGTGAACAGAAGAGAACTCCGGCTCTGAGTTGAGACTCAGCTTGATTTATTGCCGTGAAAAATATGGAATTTGCTAGTCATGACTTGGGAATAGGCTCCTGCTACGTGACGAAAATTATTACTCACATCTATTACGCTCCTCTCAGCTCTAAGCTAAGTAAAGAAAGCCATGTGTACTTATACAGGAGAGGTTTGTAAGTAAGAGTGCTACTGTGTGTGTAGGTATCGTTACATAACATGCTCGGATAACCATATTAAAGTAGGTACAGTATAAAGATATTCTTAAGTAAAGAAATGCATCGCTCTTATTTTCTATGTAATAATAAATTGTTAACCACAACCTATTATTATTTCTTTTCTCCATAAAAATAAGTTGAAACTTATGGTCATCCGATTCAACGGCTCGAATAAAACTAGAATCGACTAGGGAAATAGTTATAGCGTAATCTTAATTAAATAGAGGCTAAATTGTTTAGGTTCAAATTGCCATCCTATGCTTAGCTAATGATCTTTTAGATTATGAATTTCGGTTAGTGACAAACTGCTTAATTTGCTCGATATGTCATTATTTTACCACGTGTTTAGTATTATATGTACAAAAAATAAACATAGGTTTTGTAAGGGAAGAGAGTTCTTGTTCTTATTGTTAAATCTACTGTAATAAGGATTCTAAAAATATTTCCAGTAATTGTATATCTGTTCTCAAAGCAAATTCTGTAGCATTGAATTATTTGTATGAATTCATAACAGATACCAGAAATGTAAAATCAAGACTGATCTACCAACTTCTTTACTTTCTAAAGAGCTGTAATAGCAAGTGCGTTTTGTAGGAAAGAGAGGGTAAACAATGAAATTAATGAGAGATTTGCTGCTTTTGTTTACAAGGAAAGAAATTTGTTTTCATTCAAGTGAGAAGAAATTGTAGTTTTACCTTTCACCCACCCCTTTCGTTGCAACTGTCTCACCACAGTGAATGCATACTAATTTTCCTTTTGGTAAAAGAGAATTTATACATAGAAATGTTTTACACATTGTTTTTTAGATTACATTAGTAGTAGTGTATTATTTCAAGGGGAAATTGGTTTAAAATTTACTTATAGTTGTGTATAAGTATTTAGCTACACATAAGGTAGAGGAAATACGGATGATAGTCCATTAAAGACAAGATTTTTGGACAGGAGCAATAAATTGCCGATTCGGGGATCGGAGGATGAGAAATAGTCGAGGCGGGTTAATTTTCATTTGCAGGAAAAATAATGGATGAGCTCTTGGGCGGAATGATGGGTGAACAAACAAGCTCGAGTATAAATCTCCCGATGCATCCAGCCAAGAATAATGGCTTCTGTCAACCAGACAAAAATTACTCGGCACTCTCTCAATTCGTGGACCTGTTCCTTCTATGACTTTAGACACCTAACCTAACACAACCTTCCCATCTTCAACTCTCTGCTCTTTCACACTATCAAAGTATGCACTATAGTACTATAACTACAGTCGCATTACATCATTTAACGTCTTTTTTGTTACATCTAGTAAAATAAAAAACACTGTCATTTTGTTTGTTACTAGATTAAATTGATTAATATTAGTTACTCATTCACATTATTTGCTTTCACAAGTCTCTTTAATTATTGACAACAAACCTAGCTACTGTGGAGCAGCATTATTAATAAAATAGCTCTTGATCTTTTCATTAGGTATTTGCAAGTAATTTGATATATTTAATAGTGGATCTGAAGAAAAATCTTAAATTATCCATTTGGTTAACATTCTACCAATTTTGGGTCAAAAGTATTATTTCTGTACTATGAAGATATACAGGTATATTGAATAATGCTTCGGATTAAATTTTAACCATACACATACAAATGAGTAGATTTAGTTTAGGTAAATTAAATACTTGTCTAAGTTTACTGTATTCATCCATAATGAGAATCCTCTTGCGCAGCAAGAAAATCTTTTTCGTGCTGTAAAATAATATCTTTGGTGTAAGCAAAAATTGAAAAACGGAAACCAAAAGTGGAAGCTACAAAATATGGCAATATTTACAATATCAATTGTTGTATTGTGAGATGTACTTAGAAATTGAATTTAACTGTAATATACGAGAGAAAAGGACTAGATTTGGTAAAGCTGTTTACGGTATTTCAAGTTTACACATGCAATCAGATCCGATCAGAGATTGCCACATGAAGAAAAGCTGGAAGTGAGTGAAAGTAAAGATTTCATGTGCCGATAGAAGATTGGAGGGAACAAAGACCTACAACAACTAAACTAACAATGAGGATGAGCTTCGTGAGCTTTGTCTTTTGGTAAGAAGGTGGAGGAAAACTCAAAGGAAAATTTCCCACTGGAATTTTTAGTAACAAGATCGAATTTTCCCCTTTTTATTGTTTTACGACTTGTACAACCACCAACTTTTCATATCCATCCTGGAAAACAGTCAAAGTTTTTCACTGTCGTTACTATTACCAATTCCTTTCTTTCCTATGGGCAAGCAATGCAACTACCTCATGGTCTACATGTAAACTCTTACACATCTTGTACCTATATATGTTCCTTACACTTATAAAACATTTTCTTAAAACCATATTATACTACCCGGTACATTTCCAAAGATTTTCTTTACAACATACATAATGTTTTTCATAGCTTTTACGTATACACACACTTGAACATTTTACAACGCACACCTCTCTTCTCTCAAGAACTTCTAAATTCATTCCGAATTAAAAATTCTATTCTTCATTTTCACCTAAATTTTCATCCATTGTAACTTTAGCCAGCTTAAAACATTTTTCATCCCCTTATAATATATTCCCATTTAACTAAAAATCTCCATTAACCAGGTCAATAGTAATATGAACAAAAACCGAGGAAAACAAGATTAGTCCATTATTCTTATGATGCTCTATTTAAAAAGGTGACATTTGTATACTAAAGGCTACTTAAAAAGCCGTAACGAGTAAAGTGTGGAAACAAAACACGTTACACTTGCATAAACCCGCGGATTCAGTAAGTGCTTGTCCATTGATAGAGATGGATGGAGAGACAGGGGGTGAATAAGTGAATCACAGTTAAAAGAAACTTTCTCTCTAAATATAATGTCTAATATGCCTCTATACTATCCTATATCGTCCTAATAATGTTTTTATATCTACACTTGCCTCTTTTTATGTGCATATATACCTCTCACACGAAACACACATGCATATATAAATAAATCGTCTGTGATCTCATTCTGATCTCATTCTGAATGAGAGTACAGTAGTATGTGCCTGTACTTTGTGAATGTACATAGTAAAATACTCTCTCCACTATTTATTTATTACCAGGAGAAGAACTGTACTAGTAGAATGCATAGGAGAAGGTGGAAACAGTGTGAATACAGCCGCATAATATAAATAGTCGAAAATTGTTATTTTTGAAAGCTGATTGGAATGGGGTGCCATCAATACACAACTACTAGGAGAAAATGAAATCCATAAAACACTACGATACTCCTCCAGTAAAAGTCTCACACCCCGCTGCTAGTGAAATTCAACTGAACAATACAAATGTCAAAGACAAGGACTACCTACCACTACTACTACTGCAATACATACATTTCCTATAGGTGTATAGTATTTGTAAATATATAAAGCACATGGAATAGTATATTTAGGTATAGACAGAGACACAGAGAGAGTTAGAGTAGAAATAGAAATACAAACTGGGCTATTTGATGAAAATGGAAATAACAGAATCTAATGTTGCAGTTGTAGATGGTGGAAGAGAGAAAAAAGGAAGTAAGGCAATGAACACAATGGAATACGGAGAGATACCCTTAGTTAGGAATACAATGGTGTCGGAATAGAATACTGAATAGAAATGGATGGTTTTGAGAAAGGGATGGGCAGAGTGAAACGAGTGTAGAGCAAACACACACAGTACTTACTAAGGACACGACAGGACGAAAAGAGAAAAAGAGAGAGAGAGAGAAACATCCGAAGTTAAAATTATTGTCAGTGTCACAGAGCCAGAATGGAGTGAGAATCTCTCGAGACTCAAAAAGATATTGCGAATTTTCCCAATTTTATTTATAGTCACGTCCTCTCGCTCTTTGCCCTCACTGTATATACACGTTACACTACCACTACCACTTTCTACTTTAATGTAGGACTTAGTTTCTCTTTCTCTCCACTACTCAATTCTGTTAATACTAAAGTAGTACCAGTGCCACTGGCTAAAATGCACTAACACACGTTGGTACATTCTTCTACGTGTACATTCGTCTCACACTCACTTTCCTCTACTGTTTCCTTAAAAGTGCTCCACACATTTCCTTGTTCTTTCTTACATTTTTTAGTCTCTTTCATTTCCTGAAATACTATCAGTTCACTAAAAGCTAAGAATCAGAATGTAAAATTAAAATGAAGAGGAATTCATACTTTCTTTTGTCCGCCCTTTCACTAACGAATGTATCTCATTGTCAGTTTACAATTGCAAAGAGACACGTTTACAAATATTATTCTTACATATAAGTACTTACTTACTTGTATGGGATTTATCCTTAGGTATATTCATTTTTATTAACAATTCGTGCAATTACTAATAACATAATATAAGCAACAAATTCAACAATATGACTTCATTGAACCTACAAAAGACGTATATTACAAATTGAATATTAATTCATCAAAAAATGTGAATGCCTTTGTGAAGATGGTACGTGTAATGGAGTATACCTACTTGTAATGTAAGAAAAATGTAATTTAATAGACATAGATTCTTTTCATAGACGAGTGAAGACAATTCTTTGTATTTGTAAATGTTGCTTCAACAAATTTTATATAGATGATTGGTTAACTTGTGTACTGAAATAGTTTTATAGGAGAAAGAGGAATTAGTTGCATACAATTGATAATCGTTTAAATATTGTTTAAAAGCAACTAAATCTGATCTGGAGAATTCCACTAGAAACTGTGAGTAGCTCTAGGAGAGAAATAAGTAAGAGGGATTAAGAGGAGAATACATTAAATGCGTGTAAGTAGAGGATCGGATATCAATTTATCGGATGATAGGGCTCAAGCATCTGTTGCTTTTGTAACGTCGAGATATACATAGGGACTTGAATTCCTGACTTTGGCCAACTCTCTTTGCTTCTCTCCGTTCACCAGTCCATTGTCCACAACCATTCAAACAAAACTTTGCCCTTTTCTCATTCTAAATACATCATACATCCATATACCCGTTATATTTCTATATTGCCAGTAGGTATTCATATAATATATGTACTGTACATAATATGTATACTGTTATATGCAGAAGATATTACTTATATGGAGGAAATCGTACATGTGTGTTTGGAAGTAAAGTGTAAGCTTGTGTAGTATGAAGCCATAAGGCTAGTTTTGCTAAATGGAGAAGAGAAGGGTCGGCTTTATTCAAACCAGACGGGGAGGAACATTAAGATTAACTTAACACCACATTTGTGCGGCACTCCTGTTGTTAGATCCATTCACGTTTCTCTCTCACTCGGATTACATTACATTGCATCACAATCACGGAATTAGAGGAAAATCCTTGTAATAACAACCAGATAGTGAGCTTTTAACAGATTTCTTTTCTCAAGTGCACAAACTTTGTTTTGCACAAGATTTTCATTGTGCTCTCAGCTCAAATTCATGAACAAGTATTTTCTGTCAAATGATTCAAAGTCAAAGGAAAATCATTCATAACTAAATTTTATTCTCATATCAATATTTTCAGGTCCCTGATTTGCATATACATCTCAACTCAAGTGTAACAAAAACAATCTATTCGTAATAAAATACAGTAGAAGTTCGATAAATCGGAGTCGGACCTCGATAATCCGAACATTCGATTAACCGGACCAAAAGTTGGATTCGATAAACCGGACAAAATTGTTTTCAATCCGGAAAGTTCTAAAAATTGCACTAAAAACATGTAATTATTATATCAGAGAGAGAATTTTCTTTTATTTAAAGAAACACCGTCAATATATAATTGATTGCCAATAAGACACGGTAAAAATAATGTAATTTTAAATGCATATATATACAGTTATGCACATGGCAGGTTTGCACTTTTACCTCATGATTTAAATAGCATACATACGTCAAATGTACCTATTTTTACATAAATAAAATCAATTTGAATACATCAGTGTGACTTTGTGTGCATGCAATGTTGTAAACTGTGTAAAAACTTTTTGAAACTAATATACTTTTGATAGTCCCAATTGATGCGGTTAATCGAACTTTTACTGTAAACATTTTCTGGGCGAAACATCAAACATTTAATGTATTGTGTGTAAAATAAGTGAGTTTTGATTTCTTTTCTATAGTATAGTATCTTTTGATTTTTAATCTAACAACATTTTTGCAGAATCACAGGTAGTTCTGTAGTGAAAATAACTTTTTGGAAGTTAATTTTTAAGATATTTCACCTATACCATAGGTATATGTATATTTTTGACATGTGCAGACATTAGTTACTACTGTACTACTTTTTAATGTTAAAAATATGTACAGATGTACATAACTAGTAACAGAATTGAATATCCAGAATGCATGAAAGTATTTATTTCTACAACAGAAGGAGTTGCTTTTATAGGACACATCGTACCAACATAAGTTCACGAATTTCACCCTATCCTCGTTTCGTCTCATCTGTGCGCTCTTGCCAATCTGATCTCAAAAGTCCTCTTTTCTGATGTTCATTCATGTTCAATTGAACAGGTTCATATTTCATGTCAGGGAAAACAAGGCAGGCAAAAGGCTATCTCTATAGATTCCTTTCTTCCTCTCTCTGCTTCTCTTTAATAATATAGTTGCACCACACTCATATAATAAATAAATATCCGACTCAAACACATACTTCACAAATTAGCCTTCGGAAAATTTCTGCTGCTGCTCTTTTCTATACGTGTATAAATATATGTTGAGATTTATATGAATAGGTACAGCCCTATATATACCTTATGTGTCAATACAAAAGTGCTGTGTACTATTTACAACTGCGAATCACTGACCAATTAACTCCCGACATTATTTCCACCAGCTCTCTTATTTTATTTTATGATAGAGTAGGGTGGCAATGCTAATGCACTTGATTCATTCAATGTATCCATTGTATCATTTGGTCGACATAACAAAATAACAATGTGATGCATGGGCGGCTAGGCAAACTAATTCAATTCAATTGCACAGTGTGTATTTATGAACAAGTCCTTCTAGTAGTAGTAAGTTGTAAAGATGTGCAGTAACACTTACAGTTATTATACGTAGTATATAGAGATAGGTATACACTTGGCCTTCCACAATTCAATTTTATTTTTGCCCTTATTTTATTAATGTCTTTTTGGCTTTTGTGTCTGTGGATGCTGTATATTATTATGTGCATATTCCTAGTGCTTATATAATATATATTGTTCATTATGATCTGTCAATCTATTTCATACGATTTGATTAGTTATATGTATATGGTTTTGCCTGGATATGAACAAAAACTTAATCAGGACTTGCCAATAGTTGTAGTAGTAAATTACTGGAGTAGTGTACAAAGCTTTGACTCATGCTCAACATATGGGCTTCAACTCAACCATAAAGAATACATAAATCGTCAAAATCACAATCAGTCAAACCTAGCTTGTGTTATGACGAAGGTTTCACAGTGTAAGCAAATTACTACTAAAGGCATTCTTATTTTAATTTCTATTTGTGATACTATAATTAAGTATAGAAATCAATACAGCAAAAACGGCTAGTTAGAAGAACAGATCTGTGGATTCATCATTATCGCATACTTCCAAATTGAAAATGTTTGTTTTTTACTGATAGACTGCAAACTAGAGATAAACTGCACATTTTATATGGCATATTCAAATTTTTCACTAAACTTTCGTTAAACTAAAGAACTTAAACACCTAAAGTTACTGCTTAAGTAAAAAAATTAATTTCCTTACTTTCTTTTCTAACTTGACTTTTTTCCGCGAAGTACCTGACAATTACTGAAATGTTATATTAATCAAATATTGGTTTTTACATCCAGTGGAAGCTGAAATGTTAAATCTTACTATTATTTTACTATCTTACAATCCTACTATCTTACAATGATTTGTGATTTCTCATCCTACCAAATATTTATACTACCTAACTAAAGCTTTGTAAGAGCGTTAGGGTAGAAATTGAGCTGCCTTCTTTTTCCTTCTCATATTATAGTTAGTTTTGCAAGACATCACCTTATCCAAATGTCCACATAAACTATTACATAAGAATTTATTGTCCAAACCTAAAGTAAATGCAAAGATTTAGCTAGCTAATCATAAAGCAAAAGAAGTTAGTCGTGAATTTTTACCTTGTGTGCATAAAAACCATTAACTATCACGCTACATTCATTTACTATAGAAATGTTTGACAAAAACTTTTTTAGTTTCAGCAATTAAACATAATTTTTTATATAATTATTGTCAAATTAATTGCAGTTACAATTGCAACGGATATTGCCGGAAATACTCACCAAATGGTAAACCAAGTACCAATAACGTTTTCCTTTGCGGGTGAGGAAAAGCAGAATAAATGCTTCCTATAGTAAAAGCGTGTTTGCAAAATTAGAGTGGTGGTGGTGGTGGTAATAAGAGAGCGTTTGTTCAGATAACCCCAAACAGGAAATGTTTGAAAAGACCAACTTCACGCAAAGCTATTAAATAGTGTTATTTCCATTGCTCCTGCAGCCTTATTGTAGGATTTTCATTGTGCAGTACTTACACACAGCCAGTATGGTGCAGACAAAGGAGGGCAACGTCTAGTAGGACCGCTATCATCTTCCAACGATCAAGTACCATATAGGAAAACAGATAGTGTATGTGTGCCTGTGTCTGTGTGTACTACATACACATATCTCATACTTATGCTGATTGTGAAAAATGGAATAATATTATAGGGGAGGCTAACCTCGGTTGGGAAATTTTTCATTTGACTAATTTTCATTATTAATCTGAAAAACTTGCAAAAGATTTTTTATGCGTAATATATTGC
>JABASD010003815.1:0-18111 GCA_019776165.1 Pogonognathellus flavescens | reverse complement strand
AAAGTTGTTGTCGTTTAATAATATTTGTATAAACACCTGTTGATATTATAAACGTGTATTTCTAAAGTGTCTTTTCAAGGGCGTTGACATAACGTTGTTATACGGGACACGACCTAACAAAATCGCTTTTGGGGGGCACAACACCAAAAACTACTTTTGTTTATTTTGGAGACAAATTGTATAATTTTGGCTTGTATTTTTGAAAATTCCAATCACATTTGGTGTACAATGAAATAACACAATCTGGCGGGTGCTTCAGCAACCAAAACACCCCCCATTGCTACGGGCTCCACTGTAAATACCCACACATAAATTCTAAATGAAGAATGTTTTCATAAATGGAAGTAAGCAAAGTAAGCACATCTAACGTCTTATATGAAATATGGCCCGAGAAAAGAATTTTCAGCCCTAAAATGGAAGCATATGTCCAGAAATATTCACCCTGCATGGAAAATTGTGGTGTTTAGTATGTATTTCTCAAAATTAAGCCTCCAAGTTTCTAAAAATCTTCCGACGTCTCGGAAGAAGATGACTCGCTTAGAAAAAAACACGTTTGGGATATCGTAACTAACAGAAAGTTAAACTTATGGCATTGCTGGACCAACTAATTGTCAATAATTAAGTTAATATTAATAATTGTCAATAATTTTTCTTTCTCTTATTTTTGAAGATTGCGGGGCCCTAGGCGGTTGCCTTACCAACATGTCCCTAAATCCGGCCCTGCATAATATATTGGTATCATATTCGTCATCAGTAAATGAAATACATTGCATTTAACAAACTAGTAATTATTTTGTTGATTTTATGCATGGTTAGAATCTTGCAGCTAGATACATTTTACATAATAAAGCAATATCCATTTGTGTAGACTTTTCAGCTGTGCTCTCATTTAATATAATACATGAATCCAACTCCCTTTACCGTTTCGTTTGTTGAATTTTTAGAGACAGTAACTGTAAATCGATTATTTGTGATAATTAAAATTCAATATTGTTATTTCAACCACCGACAGCAACGTACACAAAATTTTGTGTATAAAACCTCTAAAAATTGTGTGAAGAAATATTATGTTATTTGGAAGAGCAATATTACAACTTCAAGTGGTTGGTGCATTCCATGAACGTTTATAAACGCTTTTTTAAAAATATTGTTACAACATCGATAAATTCAATCATCATGAAGACAAGTCAGATTTCTTTCTACGGGCTTTTAGCTATTGCAGTATGTTTTGTGATCTTGCAGAATACTCAGGTGAAAAACATTTTTTTAATCAACCAAAAATTTTAAAATATTCTAAAATATGTGTACACGGTTCTACTAGGCCTATTGGTAAGCTAACCCTAATTATTAAGTAGCGCAAGCTACTTTATACAAATAAATACAAATAAATAAATACAAATAAATGTGTCTCACAGTTGTCAATGTAGCTGCGGAATTTCGATTTGTTAAGTTAAAAACGTGGTAAAAGAATATTAAGTAAGAATTTAGTCCCTGTACCTTTTTGTGTACGATCTGGATAGTTTTACCAATTTTCTTCTTTATGTATGTGTTGGCAACTTTTAACCGTGTCAGCATGAAAAACTTAAAAAACACGTCATAGATATTGTCAGTGGACAACTTGTACATTTCTTAAAAGCCTTGGTTTCAGACTTGTACTTAAGGTTCATATTTATTTCAGGTGCAATATTTCAGTGCAGTCTGTTTTCCAAACAATACACCGAAAGTTTCAGCAGTTTTGCTGTAACTGCACTCCAAATTACAGTCCAAGTCGTAACCATCTCCGACTGAAAGTATTTTTTTAGAGTCACTGACAGACCTGTTGTGTAGCAAAATTGTTTCAATAAATCCCAAGCGGATATCTAGATAGCCTTGCTTCAAACAAAAGGAGACGCGGCGGTTGTCATCAGCTGTGCTCGAATCATTTTAGCTAACAAACAACTAAACTCCCTTCTAATTTCCAAATATTAACTGTCGTTTTTCATTTCATCAATTTCATTAAAGTAACTTCCGACAACCAATTAACATTCAGTAAGCACAGCTTCCACATTTTGAATTTGAAGATTCAGTCAAAGTGAGGAATTCAGTGTGAGAATCAAAACAAGGTACAAAGTACATATTTAATTGATAAATGTTGAATGTAATGTAAAAATTCATCATGTTTTTGAAGTTTTTGTGATTCAGTATCAATTGTTGTGGTGTAATTTAGGAAAAAGAATACACTAATTAGTCGAAAATAATCCATTTATTTATTTGTTATTCGGGTAGGCAGTAGGTTGATGGTGACCAGTGACTTGAAGTTCCAAATTAAAAACTCATTCATCATTCTTGACACTGAAGATAATTATTGGTTGTTGGTAAGAAATGATTCATATTTGGCCCATTACACAATGATTAGATCGATCAGCGATCACGACTACTTAATACCGAGTGACATCAATAGTTTATTATTCTGATTTATATGAAAGGAAAGATGATATTGACATATTGAATATATTTTGAATGTGTGAATCATTTTAGCTAAAGTTAGGAGTCACGTCATAGCGTGGGACCAAGCATAAGAGATCAGACAACATATAGGATTACGAAAGAATATTCGACCTTTGGATCATAGAAAATGGATTCTTCAGGTGAAAAGAGAACGGTCACATTGCAAACGAACCCTTTACTCATCAACGCAGTAAGTTGTTCATATTTTGAATTTAACTTTTCATTTTGTACATTCACAAATCAACAATCAATCGAAATAAGTAAATATTGAGTGCAAAATATTTGTATATTTTAAGTTTGACCAATAATTGTCAATTGTTGAAACCTTCAGGTTATCAAGTGTGTTTTAGAATATCTGCCTTTGGAAGACCTCAAGCAATGTAGAGCTGTATGTCAAGAATGGAACTCCGAGTCAATAAAAATACTGAATAACAAAGCGACAGTAAAATTAGACTCCAAAGAAAGAATAACACATTTTCTAGAATTTTACAAAGGCTACGATACTCAGGCATTTCCATTCACAACTTTTGACTTGCAATTCGCCCACACCAATGGGAATACTGAAGAGTGGGAACAACTGATCCATTTATTCAATACGTTGCGGGAAAACATTATAACTCTGACATTTGCGAACTTTGGAGAAAAACTTAACCTCACTCCCTTGATTGACGTGGCCACCAATGTAGTTAGACTAACACTGTTCTCATGTGAATCAACAATAGAATTAGATAACCTCAGGAAAGTTAAGCATCTTTCTTTGATTAACTGTCATGTGAGTTTGGATTCATTCGAAAACAGGATTGCTCCTTTGAGTATTTCTTTAAACCTTGTCTCCTTCAATCGAAACAATAATCGACTGAACGAAATTCTTATCAATGACTACATAGATTTCAGCCTATGTTCCGAAATCAATATATCATTGTATAGGAATTGCGTCGTAACATTCGACCTGTCACGAGATATTGTCTCCGCACTAAAGGTTGGCTTTCATGATGTACGGGTGATAAATTGGAGAGAAACACCAGAAAATGTGCATAAGTCGAGGCTACCGTTTGAAAAACACATTGGAATGGGAATAAAGAAATTGCATTTCAGCGATTCTGAGCTGAATTTATCTGTGCTCCCGAAATCGCTCGAGAAACTGAAACTAACCAGGAACACCTACAGTACAAATAACTGTGTGCCAATCGAATTACCGAAATTGAAATTTCTCTATTTCCAACCACTTTTTGATCGCAGCACTGCTATTATGTCCCCAGCTGCTTATGACATGGGCATTACAGTTTCCATGTTCAGACTTTGTCCGAAATTAACGGAAATGGAATTAAAGGGGCTGTGGTATGATGATTGGCGCTGTGACATCAACGTTGATTTATTGCCAGTAACTCTCAAAAAGATTAAGCTGATGAATATGGAGAGCATTAACTTTGTTGGTGATACGGTCAGCCATGTGGACATTCTTATACTGGACAAGGGCACTTTCGCAGATGCTCAAAAATCTATGTCTAAAATCAAACCGAAAATTCTTTTGATGAAATTGCAATGGCAAAAAGTAGATCCAACTAATGAAGTCGTTTCTTTCGTTGAAGAAAGTCGAAATTTGGAGAAAATGGTTATAGAAGTACCGATCGGTGAACCTCTACTACACAGATCTTACAAGGAATCTTTATCAAGTTATGTTGAAAACGATGACGAAGAATCAAAATATTATGAGTTTACAAATCAGGTTGGCAAACGCTTAACTAAAGAGGAATTCAAAATGTATTGGTTCTAGTGTGTTAAATCAGAATCCAGCTGACTCATTCTTTCCGTTTCTCGTTTGGATGGGTTGTGTTCTGTCATGTCATATGTGCTATTTAATAAATTGGAATTATTTCGTTGTAAGTACCTCGTTTGTAGCTTGTACGCCAAAACTGGCATATTTTCAAAGTATTGTGAAGAAAACAAATTACTGATGAAATATAAATATGATAGGTTGATGAATCATTGTTGTTTAACATTTTAATACCCTGACTGTGAGTATTAATAACTGTTTTATACGTTACATTAATTATTTCAATAAAAGTAAATCTAATTGCCTTACTGATTGGCTCATTATAATTACAATTGCTTGTTAATATAAAAATGAACGTAATCATCAATTTAAAATCGTCATGCATTATTCCAATGCTGACAAAAAAGCATCTCATTTGAAAATAGACAGGAAGTAGTCACTCTGATTTGAATTTTATTCATGTGACATCATGTCTAACTCATTGGCGTAAAAATAAAGGACGCAGGGTGTTCACCACGTACCAGCCCCAGCCTTTATGTTCGTCGAAGAAACCAGGATCCCCAGTATCCCGTGCAGGCCTTCAACTTTCTTATTACGCAATAGCCAACCCAACCTTTTCATTTCTTCTCTGCATAACATTATTATTAATAAGCTGAATTGATGTTTTGACAATTAAATTTCAGATAACTGAGAAATAGAAATACCAATTAAAAAATCAAAATTCACAATCGAATTTATTGTTATACAAATACAACTTTATACCTAAAATTTTCTGGTTTGGGTGAAAATTCTATATTTCTTTTAAATCTTAGCGACCACATATGTTAGCCAGATAAAAATATGTTAGCAATATTTTCGGTTTCAGTTTGGAGTTTTATAGAATCACAGAATAAAAGTTTTGAGAAGTTTTGCCTTGATGTTTCAATAAAAATTAGAAACAGTGAAAGAAAAACGTCTCAAAATAGCTGTGGACAGTTAATTTCACAAAACTTACTGTAAGAAACCATCGTACGAGTGTAATTTTGACAATGGGGTTCATTACGTTGCGTTGCTCAGAAATGAATGGCAATAAAACACCCTACATCTTTGTTTGTTGATTAGGACTGTGTAGATCGGCAAAATGCTTTTATTCATGCCGATCCAGTGTGGAAAATTAGGATTCAAAGAGTCTGCAAATCGTATAAGGGTTGCAAAAAATAGCTGAGTTTCCTGAATTAGATCGACATATGTAAGTAATATTTTAATTTGATTGGCGTGCCTATAAGCAATCTTCTACACTAGTTCTCTCAAAAAACAAAATTTATTTTTGTCATTGGCAAAAACCGTTAGGAGCTTAATTTAATATTGAATATTAAGTAGAGCAGCATAATAAATAATGAATTTAAAGGATATATTGAAAAAAATTATGAATCTCAATTTTATTCTTATTATTTTGAGTTTTTTACAAATTATTGGTCGATTAGTGTGAAACCTTGGCTGGCCCGTCCTTAAAGGGGCCTATGAGAATCTTTCTCAACTGCCTTCATAATCGTTACGGTACTGTGGTGGCCAACAAACATCTCCACCAAAGCTAAGTTGGCCTTTGTCCCCTGCAACGTTACTATTGGGAGTACAGCCACTACAATGACAATAAGACACACCGGTGCAGTGTCCCGAGTCACAGCCGCCATCCTTACACTGTTTGATACAGTTGTTTAATCCACTAACATATTTCTTGGCTCCCACGCATTTCTCAGCCTATAAAAATTCAAATTTTGAATAATTAGGGTCATGTAACCCCACCATAACGCTTAATAGAACAGTGTGCATATATTTTAAATTTTAAAATTTTTGATTGCTCAAAATCATGTTTTTACCAGACACTCCTGTAAGATGATAAAACACAACGCAACAGCTAAAAGCCCGAAGAGAGAAACAAAATTTCTCTTCATGATGAATCAGTTTATCGACGTTGCAACAGCAATCAAAATGAATATTTTTACTACACTTAGATGTAATGTACTAATAATTTTGATGTGTAATATTGCTCTTTCAAAGTAATATATTTCTTCACACAATTTTGAGAGGTCTTATATACAACATTTTCTGTACCTGGTCTGGTGTCCGTGTTTGTAATAACAATATTTAATTTTAATTATCACAATTCCTTTTTTTAAATTCAACAAATGAAACGGTAAAGTTAATTGAATTCATGCATTCTCTTAAATAAGAGCACAGCCGAAAATATTATACAAATTAATAAAATGTAGTGTCTGCTATGTAATGTAAATTAATTGTATCTTGCTGCAAGAAACGCTATTTTAATCACGCATAAAATTTAACATAATGTTTAATAATTTGTTAACTGTAATGTATTGTATTTATCGAGTATGAATATTATACCAGTATATATTTGATATAAAAAAATTATTCCTGGTCGTTCGAAAATTATTACCTGTTCTGACAGTCTGATAATTTCGATGTTTTGTTCTTGTAAGATATATATGGGCAATATTCCAAAGCTTTCACAGAACTATTACGCATTGCAGAGAGCATCATTTATTATGATTTTTTTGTCATACATTTGTGGTAGCCAATTTGACTCAAAAGAGTATTATATATTTTTTACGAAATAAATTATACTATACAATAATATTTAAAACAAGAATAAAAATGAATTTAAAAAAAATACGGTTTGTAATCAGAAAACATATGTTGCCGATTGAGAATTCCTATTGAATCCATATCCTATCAAGTAAATACATATAGTAGTAGTAAATATAAATATATAGTTCGTTATCATTATCTGCGTTTAACATCTGTTTAATAACGGTTCACCTGCTAAATTTTTATATCAATGATAATGCACCGGTGTAATATTCATACTCAATAATAATTGTAATACATTCAATTTAACAAATTAGTAATTATTATTATGTTAATTTTATACGGGATTAAAATAACTATCTTGCGCCGAGACACAATTGACTTTACATCACTTACAGAACAATATTAATATGTATAATATTTTCAGCTGCGGGACTGCAAACTTATTTACAGATAGGAAAGCAATTAAATAGCTGCATCGTTAAACAGTGAGTCTTTGCATAAACATCTATTTTATGTCGCACTCAAAAGTGTGGGTTGAATATTTTATTGTCACACTCAAACCACATTACATTATTGCCACTTCTTCAATTTTTCATTGCCGATTAATTTTTTTATTCATTTTAATGTCAATTTTTCAAAAAAACACAAAGTCACCGATAGAAGCCCTAAAATTAAACTTCTCTTCATGATGGTCCAATTTGTGGTTCCTACAAAAAGAATCAAAACGAATTTTGCAATTATACGTTCACGAAATGTTAAAACGACTTAAACTAGTACGACTCACTTTCCAAAACAATCTAAATTTTTGCATTGTTACAGCAAAACTGTGTTAGATTATCACAATTGACTTTTATGCACCTATTACTTATTAATGATGAGTAAGTGAAGCACAAGTGGTAAAATTTATTTTATTGTGGTTTATTGATAACACTGAAGGTGAACAAAGAAATAAATTTTGGTGAAAAATATAGTTAGTATTCTAAGATTGGTCTGTTGTGTTAATTAATATGTATCTGGCTGCAAGACAAATATCTTTACGGCGAATAATATTTAAATAATATTGGTTAATGCCAATGTCCTGCCAATCTATGATGTTTAATCAGGCGCGTAACTATAGGATTGCCATTTGATAGGGTCACAAAAGGTTTGGGGGGGGGGCGGTCACAAAGTTCCCCCCCCCCCCCAGTTACGCCCTTGTGTTTGATATTTGTCGTGTAATAATAATATTACAGATTTATTGTTATACAAATATTTTTGGGGGGTCTTACACTGGAAAAGATTCTGAAAATCTCAGTGATGAACAGATGTCGTAAATAATTGTTCAAAGAATACAACTAAAAATTCCTGACGCAAGATTCTTATATACGTTATTTTAAACAAAATCATGAATTATTAATCGATTCAATCACAAAATATTATTGCGTAATGTAAAAGTTATTGTAATAAAATAAAAGCTGTGCTAACACGTATTTATATTATGAACTTGTTTTTCATATGCATCTTTTCAAGGGATTTCACATAATGTGGGTATACGAGACACGACCTGACAAAATGGTTCTTAGGGAGTAGAGGGTAGTGCGGTCGAAATTTTAGTACCCGTACGATCGAATGGCTGCACCCGACCCGCACTCGCAAAATCTCGACAAAGTAAAGCCCACGCTCAACACACACCCGCAAAAAAACCGAATCCATTGGATTTACATTTGATTTGAATTACATGCAGGCTTCTTCATGATTTGTGAACACCATCATTTTGATTGGTTATATTATATATATTATATATTCTACGTATATGTGAAATAAAAACCAGCAAATTTGCCAACTTTAAAACCCGACCCGCACCCTACAAATTAACAAATTTTCCGACTCGACAGGGTGCGGTTTTTTGAGGATGCCCGCACCCGCACTACCCTCTACTGGCTTGTATCTATATTATCAACCTGCACTAAAAAGGCAATCCACGAGAATCCTAACTATTTGTTCGTGGATTTGTGAAGCTCCAGATTCATTGTCGTCAGAAGTGATAGTAATATCAATTTTTACCTGTCGGCCGCTTACCTGTCGGCTGTCGGCCGTTTACCGGAGGCCATGTAATAAAATATGTAAATACAAATGATTTCAGCTATATTATTAGCTGTCATATTGTCGTCAACTGATTCGCCAATTGTTATTTTCAAACGAGTTGTCTATGGTTGTTGGTTAATGTTTTGACTAATTCGAACGAATTATGATCACTCTTCGACGAGATAATGAGTTGCTTGATACACAGCCAGACAGACACAACGTTCCTATACAGTAACTTTCCTTACTAAACATTGCATGTCGTAGGATTGACTCCATTTTCGAAATTGTTCTTTTCTGTGGCCCTGATATCATGCATGAGAAGTTTGAACGAGTTATGTTAATGACTTCTTGAGTTATTGTGGTCACAGACGGTATTTATTCTAAAAGGTCAAATGTCATGAAGGAGTTTAACGAAAGACCTCATTTATTAATTGGACCTTTGTTTTCACCCAGAGATCACGTATGAGAAGTTTTAACGAATTATGTTAATCCGTTAATGAGTTATTGGTGTTACAAGCAGCGGTTATTCTGAAAGGTCAAAGGTCATGAAGGAGTTAACCGATTGACCCCATTTACGAACTTGACCTTTGTTGTGACCTAGACGTCACGTGTGAGAAGTTTGAACGAATTGTGTCGATCCGTTTGTGAGTTATAGCGGTCACAGACAGACGGACGGACGGACGGACAGACGTATACACCATTCTTATAAAGTAGCTTACGCTAATACTCAATGTCAGGCATTTCCATTCACAACTTTCCATTTGAAATTGTCTTACACGGATGTAAATACTGAAGAATATGAACAACTGCTGGATTTGCTCAATACAGTGCGGGAAAACATAATAACTCTGAGATTTGAACGATTTGAACACTCAAGAGAAAGACTTTATATCACCCCATTGATTAAAATAGCCACCAATCTAGTTCGACTAACACTTTCCTCGAGTAATTCTGTCGTAGCATTAGATCAACTCTCAAAAGTTAAATATCTGTCTTTGACTCTCTGCCATGTCGCCATGGGAGTTTGGATTCATTCCAAAACAGGATTGCTCCCTTGACCGTTTCTTTCAATCATGTCCATTTCGAGCGAAACGAGAATGAATTACAAGAAATTCTCATTAATGACTACATAGATTTCGGCAGATGTTCCGAAATCAAATTAGCTTGTATCAGCATGACATTCGACATGTCAAGAGATGTGGTTTCCGCACGGAGAGTTTACTTTGATGAAGTCCGGGTGATAAATTGTGAAGCAAAACCAACAAAAGTGGATAAAATGATGTTATTCCCCGAAAAACACACTGGAATGGGAATAAAGCAATTGAGTTGAATTTATCTGCGCTCCCGAAATCACTCGAGAAACTGACATTAAACAGGAACACCTACGGCAAAAATAACTGTGTGCCTCTTGAATTACCGACTTTGTAATATCTCTTTTTCGAACCAGTTTTTAATGCCACTACTGGAAAAATGTCACCAACAGCTTATGACATGGGCATTATCACTTCAAAGTTCAGACTTTGTCCGAAATTGGTGGATATGGAATTATACGGGTGTGACTCTTATGATTGGCGCTGTGACATCAACGTCGATTTAATGCCAGTCGGTCTCAAAAGGATTAAGTTGTCACAGAACAGGGACATTAAATTGGTTGGTGATACGGTCATCCATGTGGACATTCTCATATTGGACACGGGTACTTTCGCAGATGCTCAAAAATTTATGAATAAAATAGAACCGAAAATTGTTGTGGTGCAATTGCAACGGGGTCAAGTGGAAGACCCAGCTCATGAAATCGCTTCTTTCGTTGAAGAAAGTCGGAATTTGGAAAAAGTAGTAATAAAAGTACCCGCTATCGGTTACAAACCATTACTCAGATTATACGAGAGAGTAATATTATCAAGCTATGTTGATGACGATGAAAGCGAATTAAAGTGTTATGAATTTGCAAATCAGGTTGGCAAACGCTAAACTAAAGAGGAATTAAAATTATATTGGTCATCTGAGGAATAAATAGTTCACAGTTCAGGCTTTCTGTTTCTCGATTAGAAGCATTATGTATTTTTTCGTATGCTATTCAATAAATTGGAATTATTTCGATGTACTTATTACAATTACATACTGTTTATATCTTATTTGTAAGCCATTGCTCTCGTACTTAGAAAAAATAATTTATCAATTTTAAATAATATGAGGATTTGATTAATCATTATTGTTTAGAATTATAATACCCATACTCAGTATGAACTGAAATAATTACTGCGTAAAGGTTAATTTAATGACACCTAATTGATTGACTCATTATAACTACAATTATTTCTAAAGATACAAAATTATTGTATTAAATAATGTAAAATGGTCATGTAATATTCTAAGTTACATAATCTTTCTTAAATTAAAAAAAACTTTGTAATAAAATATTTAAGTTTACAAAAAATATTGTGTGTTAAATAAGAAAGGAAACCCTTTTGCCTATTGTTTTTTGATACAATTAAATTAATTTCTGATATTATATGCAATTCCTCCGAGTTAACTGTACGCGTCTTTACTTTTTCTATACAAGAAAATAAAATTGGTTTTCAAAATAGCAGACGGAATTAGCTAATTTACATATTTGTATATGCGTCGGAATATTTTTAGACTCTTGCGAGGACATAGTATTTAAAAAAATGACTTGACATGAATCACATGAATTATAAATGCTGTATTTCGAAAGAGGGAAAACTTGGCTTATATTGATCAACATTGATATTGCAATTTAAAAATGCTTTTTTTAACAGCGTAAAGGGATATACTTAAAACATGTCTGTCATATATTAAATGTTTTTTGTAAGTACATATTGAAAAGAAGAAATATTAACTTCACAGGTATAGTTAACTAATAATAGGTAAAATTTTTAATTTATATTTCAATTTAAAAAAGAATGTTTTATTACGTTATTTTTCTTTTTCTTTAAAGTAATTATCTTTAGATTTGACGCTTCAAATTAAAATTTGCACTGCACATTGATTGCACGGAAGCATAGTGAAAGTCCAGTTTTCAAATGGTGCACAATTGAAAAAATAAAAGCGTATTTTACAGTAGACATACCTAATAGCCTTTCATACTTCAACATAAAAAGGTTTTTTTCCATCTTTTTTAGGCATTTTAGGGCCAAATGATTTAAATTTAGATAAAGATTCATAAACAAAGTTTTTGATGATTATGAAGTTATTGAAGATGAGGAGAAGATAAACAGCAAAAGTAAAATCGCACGGTCCATTATTGATTCGTCATTAGTCATTAATCGACTATCATATTTTTATCTATCCATTATATATCGGACTAAAATTTTACATTATGAAAACTAGCGCAAAGCTGTCACTACGGTTTACAATAAGAATCTGCTGGATTGTCGCAAAATGTCTCAACTTGAAATTGAGATGGCCTTGCTTAATTCTAGACACTTCAATTCAATCCAAGAACACGCGGTTGTCAATTCACTCGAATCCACCCTCTCTCTCCTTTAATTTCTAATTATAAACTGGCATTTATCATCTTAATTTCATTACTGTAACTCTCAACTTGAAATCAACAATTGGTAATTAGTAAAAGTCCCAAAGGATGAATACTGTTTATGTTTATTGGTCACAACTTCACCTTTTCTTAATCTGATTAATTCAGCAGTGACGATTTAAACCAAAACAAGGTACACATTTAATTTATATTGATTGATAAATAAAGTGAAAGTATCCTGTCTTTGTAAATTAATTCTTAATTGTTGCGGTTTAATTTTTAAGGAAGTGGAATAAAACAATTAACCAAAGTAATAATCCGTTTCCATTTATTTCTGTGATCGTAGATTTCGCTTGCACATGTTTGATGGTGACTTGATGGTTCAAATTCAAAACTGAACAAACTTTAATCGGTTTTCCAATCATCCTCGTTCTTGAGTTCTTGCCACTAAAGAAATTGGTAAGAACTTATTCATCTTTGATACATTGCGCCGATTGCGCTTAGATTATTCAAGATAATTTTACTATTTTTAGACAATAAAGCTTATACAATACAATGCATTCCCTTTCATTGTCTGATTTCGATTTACATACCAAGAAATGCCAAATGGTGATATTCAATATAATATGAGTTTGTATATGGTTTTTAGCCAAAGTTAGGGGTCTCGTCAAAGCCTGAGGTCAACCGCAAGAGATAAGATCCGCTCTTTCGAAAGACTATCCGATTTTTTGATCAAACAAAATGGATTCTTCAGGTGAAAAGAGAACAGTGACTTTGCAAAGCAACCCTTTACTCATCAAAACAGTAAGTTCTTCGTAATTTGAATTTTACTAATAGTTTTTGCACACCTGTAGATTCGTTTATAGAACTAATTATTGAAAGTAAAATATACTTGCGGATGATTAATGGTTAATAAGTGTTTAAATTTGTTCAGGTTATCCATGGTGTGTTTGAATATCTGCCTTTGGAATTCCTCAAGCAGTGTAGGTTTGTATGTCAAGACTGGAACTCAGTGTCAATACAAATACTGAATATGCAGCAGTCAAAAATAAAATTGGACTCCAAAGAACAAATAACAAATTTTCTTGAATTTTACAAAGACTACGATACTCAGGCATTTCCTTTCACAACTTTTCATTTTAAATTCACTCACGGCGAATGGAACACTGAAGAATTAAACCAGCTGAAAGATGTATTCAATACATTGCGGGACAACATAATAACTTTGACATTTGAAGAGTCAGGTATGAGAAACAGAGTTAACTTAACCGCCTTCATTGAGATAGCCACCAGTCTAGTTCGACTAACAATTTCCTCATGCAATTCTAGAATAGAATTAAACGCACTCGTGAAAGTGAAATACATTTCTTTGAACTACTGCTGTGTCATTTTGGATTCATTCGAAAACAGAATTGCTCCTTTGAGTATTCGTCTGATGGAAGTCGTTTTCAAGCGAAGTGAGACTGAGTTGCAAGAAATTCTCCTCAATGACTACATAGATTTCAGCAGATGTTTTGAAATCAAAATATATCCTTCCTCTACCATGACATTCGACATGTCACGAGATATTATCTCCGCACGGATGGTTGACTTTCTGAACATGCGGGTGATAAATTGGAAAGCACCATCAGCGAAAGTTGATAAAAGCAAGTTATATTCTGAGAAACACCCTGGAGTGGGAATAAAGCAATTAATTTTCCGTCATTCTGAGTTGAGTTTATCCGAGCTCCCGAAATCACTCGAAAAACTGAAATTAGACATGAACACCTATAACACAATTAACTGTGCGCCTATTGACTTACCCAATTTGGAATGTCTCTATTTCCAACCAGCTTTTAATGACACTACTGCTAATATGTCCCCAACAGCTTATGACATGGGCATTATCACTTCCATGTTCAGACTTTGTCCGAAATTAGTCGATATGGAATTATCGGGGTCGTGTATTAGTGATAGGCGCTGCGACATCAACGTTGATTTATTGCCAGTTAATCTCAAAAGGATTAAATTGACATGGAACAAGAACATTAACTTGGTTGGTGAAACCGTCATCCATGTGGACATTCTCATATTGGACAGGAGGGGTACTTTCTCAGATGCTCAAAAATTTATGACTAACATCAAACCGAAAATTGTTGTGGTGCACTTGCAAGGGCGTTGGCGGGGTGGATTGGAATTCCCAGCTGATGACATCGTTACTTTCATTGAAGAAAGTCGGAAATTTGAAAAAGTAGTTATAAAAGTGCCCGATGGCGGTGAACTGCGATTACGCAGGTATTACTGGGGTATTATATCAAGATATGTTGAGAAAAATGACATTGATGATGCTGAATCAAATTGCTATGAACCAAATTGTTATGAATTCACAAATCAGGTTGGCAAACGCGTAACTACAGAGGAATTCAAATTGTATTGGTTCTAATTTTAAGCATAAGTACAACTAACTCATTCAGGTTTCGCGTTTTGATTCATATTGCGTTATGTCATCTGTTATTCAATAAATTGCAAATATTTCATTGTGATTACTTGCTTTGTAGACCACGATTGGCGTACTTTAGAAAACAATGAACTAATGAATTATAAATATGCAGATTTGTTTAATCATTATTGTCAAACATTGTATTATGGGCAAGCATTAGTATTAATTGTTGCTTTGTTACATTATAATAATTATTTCAGTAAATATAGATTTAACTTTACGAATGCAACTAGTATTTGCTAATATAAAACCTGGGCTGAACGCATTAATCAATTTGAAATGGTCATGGATAATTCTAATAAATTTAACTGTTAATAAGTTAAGAATGCTAATTATGCCTGCGTAGCGTATTAAAATATTTAAGGTTACAAAATGGAAAAAGTTAGTATATTATGGTTCCAATCCAAACCTTTACCAAACGTTTACTTTTTGCAACCAATTTACCTATTGATTTTTGACGGAAATAGTTTGTAACATTACAGTTCTTTAAAATAAATGATTAGTATTACGTTCATTGATACATGAAAATAAATTGGTTTTCCAAATATCAGGCTGAATTTTAATTTTAAATAATTTTTATAATTACCATTACTAAGGTACGCTTCGCATTTGTATGTTAAGGGTAGAGAAGAGTTCAAAAACGCATATTTTGAATCTTAAGAATACCAAATTTGTTCTGACTTTTTGCCTGATGTTTATAAATCAAAACTTTTACAACAATCTTATTCATTCATGCATCACATCGTGATTTGGTTACAGTTTATTGAAATAGAAAGCATCCCTCATGAAAAAAATGTCATTAAATTGTGGTAAGAAATCATGTGATTATTGAGACCAATTCCACATAAGAAAGGCAGGCTATACCTATCAATTCACACTGTAATTATTTCCGACCTGCAACCCTTCCCACCCAATTACCCCCGACCTAAATTAATTCCCTCCAAAGTATGTCAGACACAATTATTTCCGATCCGATTATCTCAAGCCATGTGATACCTTGCATAAAACTCTTGCTGATAGCAAAGATTGTAAGAAAGTTGGTACTTGGCATCGAGGGTAATTATATTGGTATTTATATGACAAAAATCACAATATTTGTCCGATTCTGTACTTTTAAACATCCAAACTAAAGCAAAATAAAATATGCATGAAATATAATTTTACCGTAAGTAGTGTCTGAAGTTTTGGAATACAGAAATGTAATAAATCTCAGTTTGTTTTGAAAGAGTAATAATATTTTCACTTCCCATGTAAAATACATTGCATATTTTCAATTTGCGTCTAACTATTCGGAGATTTTTTAAAGAAGTAAATGATTTTTGAAAAAAATTAACTTATTAAAATTACCAAAGGTTCATGTTCAGAGTAACGGCTAGTGGTTTATAGTGTTTCCAGTTTCCTTCCGGTTTTCAAAGGTGTCTACCATAACCAAATCCTAGACTCCGCCCTTGAACATTGTAATCGATATGGTTTTTAAATTTTAAAATTAAAATAAATGCAGAATTTACAAAAATAAATTATTTTGGCTGTTAGAATCCGATTCTTGGTTTTTCAAAATTTATAATAAAATGGAACAATTAATAATAATTACTAAATATTTATGGGGCTATTTTATATCTATCTTATTTGGCTTGTTGGACTATTGACTTCCTCACATTTTAAAATGTCAGCATCTGACGACATGTACTCGTATATTTGCTTGATAACATAATAATAAGAGGCTACTATAAAAAGATAAATACTGAAAACTGCAAACGTGATTTTTATTGAAAAAATTGAAATATTTCTAATTTTTCATAGCATGGAATTTTCTTTTTTTTGCACGTCACGCACGGAGTATGTATTTAATATTTGTTATGTCAGTCTTCTTTTTTCCTACAACGAACTACAAACGATTCAAAATATACTAATGGCAACTTAATACGCAACTTAATAATTTTAGTTGCGTAAACTACTTTATAAGAATGGTATTTACGTCCGTCCCTCTGTCTTTCCATGACCTATTTTACTCACGAACGGATTAATAGAATTGGTTCAAACTTCACATACGTGATGGTGCAGTTTTAAAATGGAATAAATCGGTGACATTGAATGCTCAGAAGCAAAAGCTACTTTATAGGAACGTTCTCTCTGTCCGTCTGTGTATCAACTAATCCGATATCTCGACAACAAATCAACTCAATTCGGTGAAATGTTAAAACAATTGACATAAACAATAGACAACAATAGACTCTTTTGACAACAATAGCTGGAAAATAAGTTGACGACAGTAAATAACTTTTCAGAAACATAAATAACACGTTCAACGTTTAGCTTACGCTACTTTATTACATCCGCTTTGAATGGTTTATTTTCCTTACAAACGACGTATGTGTATCAATTCTAGAAGTATTCAAATTCCAACCATGCTATGAAATTGAGAATGCATCTTGATTTTTGCATTAATATGAAAAACTAGATCTAGTTCTGCTTTTGTAGGTAATGTTTACCGAGAGGGGCAATGAGCTCTGACTGTCTCAAAACATCTCAACCTGTAATCTAGATGGCCTTGATCCAATCAGAAAGAAGAGGCGGTTGTCAATTGCACTGGAATTAACTGTTATCTAATGATGAAAGAAAGGTTTGGTGGAATTGGAAGTAAAGTACTTAACTTTAATTCCTAATTACAACAAACTGTCATTCATCATTTAACTTTCGACCTGTTAAATATTGACGCAAGTCCCTGAGTATTAATACGGTTATTGTTTATTGAACACACCTTCAATATTTTTATTTTATGAAGTGGTGATTTGAATCAAAACAAGGTACACATTTTATGTATTTAATGATATAAATGAACACAAGTAACATCTTTTGTCTTCACCAATTGGGTGTTGCTTGTATTATTTAGGAAATAAATCAAAATAGTAATTACAATAATTATTACACTTGATGAGAATTACAACAATCATGCAAAAAATCAAAACAGTAATACATTCATTTATACAATTATTTGTATAAATGACTTGTAGATCGTGATTTGTCGTAGATTTGCCTTAGACAAGTGACGGTGCCTGGTAACTTTATTTTTGAAAACTGAACTATATTCATTCGGACATAGGTAAGCCAACAATGTTCGATCAATCATCATTAACTCCCCTAAAGCAGGGTTGGGTTTTGGACACCCCAAAAGGGTTTATCCCATGTCAGGCGTCATAAACTGGTATAAACCGTCATAAACCC
>JABASD010003814.1:0-18111 GCA_019776165.1 Pogonognathellus flavescens | reverse complement strand
TTGCTTCTTTGCTGACCATGGACTTTCTCACATTAGTATGGCAATAAGGACAAGGACGTTCAAATGCAAATGGGGCGAAAATGGTGATTGTAGTCAGTAGGTGCAAGTGTGCAGCGTGTGCCATTTTACAAAGGGCATCAGCAACAATATTCCCACAATTCAAATTGCCAATTAAAAAGCGAATGAAAAAATTTGAAACATGTTTAGTTGTTTGGATTTGTGTCGGCCTTCCTGTCACTGCTTATGGCTTTCTCCGGTTCTGAAATTATCGGTTCTATATGTAATAAGTAAAATGTGAAACACATTCGGGTATTTAGCCTGTAGAGATACGTACGACCGCAGTGTCGGTTGGGACGCACGCGGAGGGGCGGACATGAAAAAGTCATGACAAGTCAGAGACTACAACAACGAAGTGATTTTATGGCGACGCAATAAATATAATTTATGATCGTTTTACGGCTTCTTTTCTTTCGCCAACCCACAGCTACTCCTTCGCCTTCCTTTCGCCATCTCGTGTCCCTTTCAGCAAGTCCAATTCGGATCAATCAGAAGTAGAAGGGTCATTGGCTTTCACGGAGCTTATTATATCGACACGCGTTCTTGGGTTTTCTTTGATTCAACTTTCTCCAACTCTTCAATCATTTCACTTCATTCCATTCATGTTTCATGTCAAATCATATGCAGCAATCACCGCGGTGCATGGTGTTCCGAAATCATCCGGCGTGTGCCAACTTTATGCAATAAAATATTTCTCCGTGATTAAAAAACTAATTTAATAGGTAAAAAGGTACCATCAGCAATAACCAGAATCATAATTGCAAAATATTACTACTGCATGTAAATGTCATGAGGTCGTTGTCATATTTTAAAAAGTACTGAACGAAGATCAGCATTCATGATAATGATTCGTTATATTAATTATTGCATCGAAATTCGAAACACGATTTAGGTAGTTTATCCACTTACAACTTATTTGTAGAATAACATTTAAAATAGGCGTGCAAAACAAATACATAATTCATTGAGTATATACAATACATCCTCTAATGTTCTTTCTAAGACTATGTTGAAGAATTATTCGGCGAAGCACTGAACAATTATTTTTATACTGAGTGAGTTACATTATTGGATGTATTTATCTGTATAGTTACATTTATGCAACTTTTCTCTACGGAGAAACTACTGCATCAAATGGCAAGGAAAATATCATTATTTAAGCAATTACCTGTGAAAGTTGCAAAAATTAGAAACTATTAACACAAATAGGAGTGCATTCAAATGCCACAACTTTCCAGAACTATTGATCTAATCGAAGAATCTGGCAGGGTGCATTTTGTATTATTTTAGTGGGACAAAACCAGTAAAAAACAGATTAGTTGTGTTTTAATATTAGTAAGATTTATTTAAGTGGCCAAATGCCATCCAATGCCATACAAATCAGAAACAATGTTCATGCAACCAACAATCGAAATGTAAACGAAGCATAGACAGTATAATGATACTTTCTATTGTCACTGCATCCTATACTTCTTTACAAAACATAATATATTATATAATTTTATTATTCAAGTTTGGTCCAACGTGGAAAACAGATTCACAATTTAGGCGCGTGTGTATTTTCCCCAAATGTGTAGCATGAAGACAGAAGCGATAAATAGAAGAGACATGACCAAGACGGGAACTGGTCCACTATAATTTATAAAAATCGCATTAATTAAACAAACCCTTCTCTTCCGTGAACAAAAAATGCAAGAAAATGATAGTTACGTAACGTACACTTTAATTCCGGGAGAGTCGTCTGTGTAAAAACGCCACATACTACCAGTGGATGTCGAGGGTCGAGTTGTTCTAGCAGCAGTCGTAGAGGTTGTTTTACGTTGACGAACTGTTCCGCCTCCGCCACCTCCTGCTGGACGGGCAGATCCACCACCACCGCCACGTGGTGATCTTCCCCCGGCTCCGACAGTCGTGGAACTAGCAGGTGCAGGCTGTTAAAGGAAAATCGTGGAAAATATCAATAATAGTATTATGCTGTTTGAAATATATAAACCCTTTGCCACCTCAACTCTGTCAATGGCATACAGATTTTAATGTCAGGGGCACACAAGCTGAATGGGCACAAGATAAGCTGAATAAATGGAGTGGTGACAGTATGTTATAAATTCCAAGAATAAGCTACTGATTTTTACTAAATCTGCTGTTTGATATAATCTTGCATGAAACAGCGGAAATAGAATAATAGAAATTAGAGCTCAGTGTGACTGATTTACTAATACATAACTACACATCATAATCCCTAATACAAACAGTCAACAATTTGAAACAAAATCAGGACAGCACTGCTGACCTGATTTTGTTCCAAATCAGGATATACTCAGAGGTATATCTTGCCGAGGTTTCAATAACAAATGAGAAGGATAATAATATTTTTGAATAAAAAGTAAAGAAAACAGCTAAACGGGGTTAAATATGACATTCTCTATCACAGAAGTATTGATGAATTGTAATTTGTAATACTGTATTTTATACTTACCATGATTAACTTTAAGAATGTGAAATATGGAAGCTACAACAGATTTAATGGAGACCACCGTGAGGAACCTATAAAACAGATTATGTAAGCCATAAATTAACAATAAGTACATTTTTAATGAATCAACTTTAAACATTTTGCACCAAGATTTACTAACAACTGTTAAGTTATTGTTGTTATTTTACGTACCTTGTTAGTTTTCTAATTTGCTAGTATTTCGGATTTACTGACTGAAATGTTCTCATTCGACGGCGATCCACAAACTGTAAGAAATAATCTCAATGTAATTAAATATATCAAAGGATGTAATGTATCTTGTTGTTGCGCATATGGAATAGGGAAATAATGGTTAAGTAAACCTAAATTGTGACCATGTGGCAATTAAATGATAAAACTAGGCGAAAGAACTAAACCTTACCGGAGAGTCGGAGGAGGAGAAGAGAGAAGACTTGTAAAACAGCTTTTATTTTATATCTCGCATTCACAGCTTCACATTTATTGCACACAGAACACTCCAAACTTAAAGTTGGGGACTGCGGTGCGAGTTCCACGTTGGCAGTAACAATCAACACATCATCGATACGCCGAGTAACATCACAACAACCACACTCTGACTACGCTCAAGCCTTTCACTTCGTTAACCCTTTCCTTTCTCTTCAGCCGTTGCCACTTTTACTGCCCATGTCACAACCCTGTGCAGCTGATCATATGACTCTGACAGTCTCCACACCACACCAGTCGGTTTACATTACATTACTATTTACATTTACTCACAGTCTACACAAACAGCATAATAAAGACTACAATAACAGGACTGACTCACTAAATCATTTTATTATTAACCTTTTATGTTTCTCTAATAATAAACAGCTACGGTTCGACTGTCATTATTTCGACTGTCATTATTGGTGAGGTTTGTTGTGAATTCGAGTTTTAATCATTATATTCCATCCATGTAAATAAACTTCATAAGACAGAAAAATCCGTCATCCACTACATTCAACATTCAACTTTTAATTAAAGTATGTATTACTATAATGTTATGTTAATGTTGCTGTAAAAATAACCATTTGTAATGCCATTAAACGTTTATTGTTTGTATAAGCTCATTTAATCAGCTGTCAGTTGCCTTTGCCTCTTATCGGTTATCTGTAGTTCAACAAATGACTAAGTTTTCCGTCGTCTAATGTAATATAGAATATTAAAATCAGTCTAATGTTTTTCCAAATTAAACTGGTTAACTGTTAACGCGTTTGTTGGTTTCAAAAATTGACAATAAATACTCTCGCTCTCACGTAGCCTGCATGGTCGGCAGACTGCATTGACTGAACTTTACTGACAGCTGAAATACGTAAAACTGCGCATTTAGCTCGAATCATCGTTCGACATTTCTAGGGGCAAAGTAGTCAAGTAAATATTAATATATACATTCAATTATGTTTGACTTAATTGTGTATTCATTCGTGGGTGGTGGGAGGAGGAAAGGCAGGGCAGTTAATTAATGTGTGGTTAAGTTTTGTCGCATATTTGAATTTTGAATATTTAAAATAACAAACTACTTTTGTGTTTTTATTGTAGAAAAAACTCTGATTGGGTGGGGTACAACAAAGAAATGGAGTGTGTTAACTGGTTGTGAACAAGATAATTAATAATTCCATCGCCCAACTTTAGATTTGTGGATTTTGCATAATTTTTCGGTATGTACAAATCTAACTAACCTCCTAGTAGTTCTAGTTCTAACCTAACTAGCTTTGTTCGAGTATTTATTTGTACATTATTATAAACCTTTCGGTACAATTATGTAATGCCAAATTGAAAGAACTTGGAAGAAAGAACATGCAGTTGATGAAACTCATTGAACAGTCTCACTAACTTTTTTCATTGATATTGTTAATACCCAACCCACCTAATTCTTTGTAATTACAATTTGTTGAGAGGTGTTTGTAGAAACTATGGAATGTGGCAAGGATAGAATTGCTGCAACTCTTCAGCTTACACTTACATTTCCCATTTTAATACCCGTTTTTGAATTGGGCCAAGATAAAGCTAAAATACAGTTAATTTCTTCCATGTTCTTCCATTTTGCCATATTACATTTTTTATTCTGCTCTACCATGAAAATATACACCCTAAATAATGCCTGTACGAAAATTTGCTGCTGTTATTGCCGCTAAGAATTACTCAATTATCTTATTAATTAACAATTTTATCAATCACCTTATTACTCAATTCTATTGCAGACTTTTACAATGGAAGGCGTGCCTCGTATCCCTATGATCTCGTTTCCTATGAAGAGGAGCGGAGAAACACCAAACTTTAAAGGACGACTCAAAGCTGTAATAATAATTCATGATACACTTATCTTCAAAAAATACTTTGGATATCTATTAGCTACATAATTAATACTTACCTGCTATTAATAAACTGCACAGTATACATTCATTAAAGACTGCAATTCCTTTTTAGTATATATTGGAGCACTACAATGAAGAACCTGAAAGTTATAACCAGGAAATAAATGAGCTGGAAAGTTTAAGAGCTGGGGCTGTCCACATTTCTAGGGATTATACTGGATGTTCAACCCAAAAGAAATATATTTGTCAACTGAATTTTTTAAAAAGTCGTTTTCCTTTGCAAGAAGGAAGCCATATAGCCATATCTTTTTCATGGTACATTGCCAAATCAAATGAATATAATCCTTAACTAATAACTTAGCCAAAAATTAAGTGTAAAAATTCTATATTTATTTAGGTTTGATGTGTACTCTGAGACTGCTCATGGATGGTCTGATATCGATTTTGAGATGTCCTCTATATTATACAATATTGGGGCTTTACATTGCGAGCTTGGAGCTTTAGATAGTAGACAAACGGTCGACGGCATGAAGGTAATTTTTTAATATTACTAATTATTGTAAAACTTATGAAAACCCAAATAAAAAAATAAAAATGTTTTTTGTGTTTTATAGAATGCGTGTACACATTTTCAATGTGCTGCTTGGGCTTTTCAGCATCTGCGATACAATTACCAGAAGTTTTTTACTCCAGATATATCTACTGATACGTTGAGTATTATCACGAATATTTGTTTAGCCCAAGCCCAAGAATGTGTACTTGAGAAAAGTTTAGTAGAAAATAGAAAGTCGACGATAACGGCGAAAGTTTCGCTGCAAATTGTGGAATATTATCAGTTAGCACTGAAAACGTCAGATCAACTGTTGAAAGATTCGGCTCAATATTCTGACAAACTTTTAAAGGCTGTAAAGGTAAATATGTTACATATTGTAATATTTAATTCCATGTCTACGAGATGGTCAGATCTAAAAGTACCCATGCAAATAATATATATCTATAGAAAAGGGGCTATTACCATCTATTTACTTTATATTATTTGCGTATATGGTACACTATCTGTGCAGGCATAATTCCTTTGAATGAAGCTATGAAATAGTTTAAAAATCATTTTCTACTTCCAGAAATGGCGAAAACTCGTTGAACTAAAGATTTCATACTACAGCTGTTTGTCATACTTATATAGAGGTCTACAGTCCGAAGACGATACTAAATGGGGAGAGCGAGTAACATTTTACAAAGCAGCAGTAGATAAACTTAATGAATCCATCAAGATATCGAAAAGTCTAGATAAAACTGATGTATGTATACTTTCAACTTAATCAATTTGCATTGCAGCCCACTGTAAACGGTTCATTATGTAAAGAAATCATTTTATTTATGGAATAGACGGTACATGAAACCCTATCGTTTACGCTGGATGTAGTTGCCGGAAAGTTGTCCGTGTCTGAAAAGGAAAACGAATTTGTGTATCATGAAAAAGTGCCAGAACTCGACTCGATTGTTTCGGATATAAAAGGCGTTTCTTTAGTGAAAGGAATACCTTTTAAATTCGATGATCCGGAAATTGCAGGACCAGATATTTTTGGACGATTAGTTCCAATGGAAGCCCATGAAGCATCATCTCTTTATAGGTATGGTATAATTTTGTAAATTATTTCTTGCGTTCAGTCATTCTTGCATCAATTGTATCAACTGACTACACCGATTTTGATTTTCTTTACAGCGAAGAAAAAGCCATAATATTGCGAACATATTCAAAAAAAATCGAGGAAAAGAACGAAGCTCTGGACAAGTTTTTAATAGCCCTGTCGTTGGATCAACTTGATCTTCATTCAGAGGGACATAACAGACTTCCTCAGGTAGATAGCGTCAACTTATAACCAAATTGATTTTCATTAGTTCCTCTCTCAATTTTAAACTTTCTTGTAGGAGTTAGTTGATTGTTGTGCAGCTTTGAGTGTCAATCAAGACGCTGTAAAGCGCCTTTCGGAATCAATGTCAAAATTGTCGGGAATGTATCATGATACTGAAGCCAATTTACAAGAAATTCTTCAGTTTCTTAATGATCAGGAGAGTAGAGAAAAAGAATTCCAAGACATCGTTGGAAAACGACCGCCGAGTAATGTAATAACAGAACTTTCTCGAGAAGTTCACAAGTACCAGAGTGCCCATAGTGTTGCCGCCGATTCGAATCAAACCCTTCATGAAGCAATGAGTCAACATGTCATTAATTTAGGAATTTTAATGAAGCCTTTGGAGGAAGTACTGAAGCACATTCCCTCGGCTAATCTGGGAGGTGAGTTCAAACTTACATCATTTCTTAACAATACGAACCAAACCCAGTACAATCACGATAATATGATGTATTTTTGTTTATATGTAAAGTGCATTAAGGTTTAGAAACATTTTTATGCTATGTTACCAAAATGATTGAAATAATAATTTTTGAGTAGAAGCCGACCAAGATGCTATTCGTGATATGCAAAGGCTGAAATCCAAAATTGATGAAATGCGCAAGCAGCGTGAAATGTTAGAGTGTCAGCTTAGAGACTCAATTCACAAGGATGACATTACCAAGCAACTTGTAGTGAAGAAGGATCAGGAACGAGAATTAGTTTTTCAAGAGGAATTGAAAAAACATGATAAAATTGTAAGTCCAATTAATTTAACTTCAAAAGTGAAATTAAAAATTAAGTCCAGTGAATTAATATTTATCTTATTGTTGAAATACTCAGACTTCAATATTAGATCAGAATCTGTTAGCCCAGGAGAATATAATTCGAGCAATGACTGAAACAAATGCGAATTATGCTAACACCCGAAAGGCTATGGTCGCCGCGATGCATAAAAGGGAGGAGGTGATTCAGTGCTTGTTATCCTCCTATGATGCGTACGACGAGCTACTATCAAAATGTAATAAGGGCATTGAATTTTACACGAAATTGGATGCCAATGTGAACAAGCTGCTGCAGAGGGTTAAAGGTGTGTGCAAAGTGCAAGATGAAGACAGAGAACAAGCTCTACAGTCCGTAATTAAAAAATCGCAAGTCAATTCACCAGCAAATATGAACAATGCTGCTGCTAACAATACAATGAATTATGGTGGAATGCTTCCAGTGTCTGAGCCTACGTCTGCACATCCTAAACTAAAAGACTATTTAAAAGCTATGAATGCGAGTAAGAATATTCCTGTATCGGCAAATAACATGGACAACAGTAGAGCTGGACAAGAAGGAGCTTACAATGCCCAGCAGGCATCATCTATGTACACTCATCCTCAATCTTGGAACTATGGAAATTACCAAACTCCATCTCCTGCAGCGCCGTCAGCTCTACAAACTTCTATAGCGTCTAATGCTGGTCCTCCGTCATCAACCGTTGCATCAACGTCGCAGCCGACAAATTACCCGATGCAAAATTACCAAAGGCCGAATGTTGGAAATTATTCACAACCACAAGTTCAACAGCAACAACACCCTGCAACAAAAGTCGGTGCGAATCAAAACAATTTGGGAAGTCAACAGGGTGTTGCGGGTGTTCCATACAATTCTGCACCTGTGCAAGCAAACCCCGTAGCGTATGGACAACAAGGAAATTGGAATTACCCCAGTAACTATCAAGGTCAAACTCCAGTTGGCACCCTCCAACAGGCACAGACAGATCCCACTGCCACACCCACTGCTAATGTCCAGCCATCTCAACAGCAACACCAGACACCAAATTATGCTCTACCGATGCAGAACTATCAAGGAAATAACCAAGCAACTCAGCCTTACCAACAGCAATACGCTTCCCAATCGACGGGACAAAATGTTGCGTACACTCAGCCGCAGGTGTCCTCGGGGTACGGTCAGCAAGGAACTTGGAATTCTTCTGGCTACCAAAACGTAGGTCAACAGTCCGAAGGGATGCAGCAAATCCAAAATGTGGCAACGAGTTCATCTTCCTCTTCAGTGCCATCGACACTTCCAGCCGGCTACATGCAAACATACGCTAACCCAGCAACCTATGTTCATCAACAGCAGCAACCTTCATCCCCGGCAGTTCATAATGGAACTGGCGGTGGATACGCTTACACCCAGAGTTCTCAACAACAGCAACCACAACCTCAGACTTACAATCAGTCACTGCCTCCACAAGCAGGGAAATTGTATGGTCAAACCCAGCAGCCCTACAGTTCTTACGGGGTGAATTCAATGCCATCGACATCTACGGCAGGAATGTATGTGACTCCTCAAAGTCAACCACAACAAGGGGCGTATTCCACAAATATGTACTCTGCGAACACAAGTAAAACTTCTGGCGCTTCATCAGCTTATCCCTATTCTTACCCGACTTCTTATTCTCAATATCCATCTCAAAGCCAACCACAAACGGGGGGAATGACAGCAGTGCCAGGAAACTACTACTATCCAAATAATACTTCGACTTCAGCTGATCAGACGTATGGTCAGTCTCAAACTCAACTCCAAAGTCAGCAACAGCAATATTATAACAGTCCCGTTGGAAACGTGCAACAATCACAACAGCAACCTCAACCGGTGTATAATCAACCCTCGTCCGCTAACACAACGAGTGTCGCTAATAATAATCATACTGCTAATAATTACGTAAATAATATCCAAGGAAGTAATCGGCAAACTAATATTGATTTGTTATCGTCCATCGACTTTGGTGCTCCGAATGTGGAGCCACTAGCTCCTACACCTGTCAGCCAAACCACTGGCAGCGATAAATAAATTCGAAAATGATATTAAAAATATTTAAATCTCTATTATATTACATGTGCACGTTAACAATGAATTGTACTATTTGACTTTACTGAATCTATTACATGTTGTATACTCGAATGATTTTTACAGTATACACCATAATAATTCTTTGGAAATAAACACGATTTTATTCTTCATCTTCGATTTAACAAATATGTAAACAAGATTTTCAGTGTCACTTTTAATTCCTACTTTAAGAATTTGATTGTTTGACTATTAGAAATTTCAATCCGAATTAGACTCGTGTAATTAATTTAAAAGATTGGGCATATAAAGAAGTTTTGCTCTAAAAAAAGGGTAGAAGTAGGGTAAAAGCATATTGCATAATAATCGACCTCATAATAGATGCTACAATATGTAATAACTAATTTCTACTATTAATATCAATAACAAAACAGAAATTTCACGCCCATTCACAGCAAGTAACATTTTTATGTGGAACAGTTTACATGCAACAACAGTTTAATTAATTGACCATGAATATGCAATTCTGAGTTCCATATGAAAATAAATTATGTCTCATGATGATCTAAGATTATAGAATAATTAAATAAAGGGGAACGTTCAGAAAAAGATGGCATATTAGGAAGAGGACAGTAAAAGTAAACATATTTACACGGATTATAGTTAAGTAATTAAAAATTTTGAGTAGGTCTGATTGTTTTTTGTATGAATTTGAGTGTAGGATGCAGAGCGAGTAGGGACATGGATAAGGAGCGTAATGTAAATGTAATAATAATTGTGTGTGCAGTGCAAAGGGAAAGGGATCTTGTGGGCAACAGAAAACAAAGAGGAGCTCGCGTTTGTTGGTTCCACTGAGCGCACAAGGAATGAAAGGAGAGTTGAGTAGTGGCAATGGACATACTGTATGCAGCAGTTGAACGAGAAAGGATGGCTCTCCATCTTCACATTCGTTGGAAATACCATCATCGTCAAATCGTCACTACTTGACTCGTTTGAACTCAAATACTTCCAGTGTTTATTTATTCCAAGTTAGCGGACAAAATTTGGAAACTTTCAAACCCATTTTCAACTCAATCTGTGCGAAACAAAAGCAATTTCAAAGGTGAAATCGAAATCTTGTGTGAATGGGTTCTGTCATCTGTGAATGGTGAATCATTCACAAATCACTGTGTGATCATTTCAATTCTGTCTGTTTACAGTTTACTTTGCAATACAATACACACTGTGTCAGTGTCTGAGTCTCCTGTGTAATCCACAAATTGTCAGAGTGAGTGTTTATTGTTTATTCATTAAATATTAGCTTTCAGTATAATTGCTGGTGGATGTGCTAGTGCATAGTGTTGTGTTTTCATTCTGTCATCTGTCACAGTTGTTGACTGTGTAGGTTCTAGCTTGGATGTGTAGAAAATGTATGTGGATGACCATTAATTTTTGTTTGGGATTTAATGACTCACCTGCATCTTCTACATACATTTACCATCTAACACACATGATACAATAATGTTATGCAGAATGAAGTAAGTTTAATGATTACGGTTTACTTTACAAATATAATTCTATGTTCTAGGATGTAGGACGAGACTGGCTAAATTAATTCCCAAACTAAATGCAAGGCAAATCAAGTCTTGCAATATTCAGATGTCAAAAATAAAACGATTGCCTGTCAGTAAATCAAAAATACCAAACATTCTAAAGGTTAAGCTTTAAACAGTCACCTCGTATAACCAATAACTCATGTAGGGACACTTGGACTGTTAGTAATTATTTTTTAGCTTTTTGAACGAAACCTGCAATAATTTTTTGCTTTGGAGCTACTTTTGGTCAACCTAGCTCCTGTTCCTGTGTCCTAATAACTAAACTAATTACACCATGAGCTGAGCTCGCTAAAAAATAATTGAGCGTTTGGCACAATTAGGTGCATAGGTATTAGGTTGGAAAGTTCTAGTTTAAACAATTTGAAACGCTGGACTGTGTCGCTAAAAGAAATGATATCAAAGTGGAAAAATAGTCATTTAAAAATAAGAAAAAATATTCTGTAACATAGAGGTAATGCCTCGTTTAGAGAGACAATCTACTTCACACCTCTACAGGTGTGTCCAATCATTGTAGTGTATATTATTTGATTGTCACCTTAAAAAACATTATTGCCTACCTAATAGGTAGTACCTATAATATTTAATTTTAACGAGTTTTATATTTGATTCTGCTACTATTGCCGTAGATTTAGTTATAAAAGTCGCTATACTGTCTTCAGCTATTCATTTTTAGTACAACCATAGTGGTTTGATAACGTAAAGATAAAGTAAAGATAAAGTAAAAATTAGCATATAATATTATATTGGTGATTGCATACGACTGCATGGGTGACAGCGACAGCGGTATTTAACCTTAACAAGGCTTTGATTTGAGTCAAGGAAGCTGAAATATTGTAATCTACTTAATTAATTAGCAAACTACCATTATGAGATGTGTATTGGCACTGGTTAGATTTGGAAAGTTGAAATCTGTGGAAAGTAAAGTAAAATCTTCAAAATCCAATTTAATGGAGCAACGGCACAAGAAGTTTAGCTACAGGTATTTTTTAATCATGAGGAATTCCATGAACTTTTTACACCCAGGCAGAACAGGACATCTGTAACTCTAGTAACTTTATTGACAGGTTTTAAAATAAAATACAAACAAAATCATTTCCGCTCCACTGTGAGTTTCAAAATATTTTGGTTTCACTTTATGAAAGAGCATTACATTCCGGTAGTCTTTATGTATTTGCTGCACCAATAACGGTAGCACCAACGAATATTTCCCGTACACGATAATTAAAATATCCGTGTTTATAAAATGTTAGTTTACAAATCCCGTTCAAATTAATAAGGTCGGCAAAGCACATTGTAGTAAACTTAAATCTAAATCATTGACAATGTTTGTATTCAATACAATAAGCGTGTCTACGATTGTTGTAAGTGAAACTAATGAATTCTTTTATTTCAGGTGTCTATAACATAATTTGGAGATGCCGATGAATGTCTCATCTCTCGCTGATTTATTGTCTACCCAGTATAATAGTTCAAAGACATCTGCTTTTCCAATTAACTCTTTTAAGATTGAAATTAACTGTTTTATTGCTGAGCTAAGTGCAAATTGAGTGAATGTCTCAGTAATTTTAGAATTAAATGTGAAAGTGGAGTTTGCAAGACCCGATACGAATACAAAAGTAGCAAGATAGGAAATAATGGCGAGTTCTGATAATACAAGAAATCGAGGAGCAAAGTCAAATGTCATGATGACACCCAGATGTGAACTGGACGACCGAGGTTGTCTTTCCTTACAAAGTATCGTAGAATCGTTTAGTGCCCCTATTAGTGAAGAACATGCGTGGGCGCTTTGCTATCAGTGTGCCAAAATTGGACAAATCATTTTGAATGATGGTTCAGATAGAAATCACTGCTTTCTGGTAAACCATACGGAGCAGCTTCTAATTCATCGTGATGGTCAAGTTCACAAAGACACTTTCCTTTTGCCTGGCAATCCCAATCCACGCAAAAAAGGTTTGTCGCGAACAAAGTGCGGCAGTGAATCGAAATTAATTTCAAAGTTGACAATAGTGATCTTCAAAGCGTTGGATTTTGGGTTGGAAGAGGATGAGGAGCGAACGTTGAGCAAACCGCTGGAGTCTCTGTTGGATGACATGTCATCCGCAGATGAATGCGGCGAGAGACCAGAAACGGATGACGAAGGCATAGAAAGAGATTCAGGCGACAGTGATGATGACCGGAATGGCACGAGGGGATTTAATTTTGACTGTATTCTCGATCGCTGTACGGAACGACTGCAGCAGAGCTCAGGACATCATAACAATTGCAACGGACTAAGTTCGAGCAGCAGCAACAATTTAATTGTGAATGGTGGTGGTGGTGTTGGTGGTGGTAGTAGTAACAGCAACCCGACCACAGCGGCGGCAGACTCACATTACAAAGCAGTTTGTCGTGCTCTTGTGGCTGAGGCATTGGAATTGTCCCAATTCCTTCAAAAAGTCTCTCAAGAACACGGTAACAGTTCCTCCTTCGGCCTCTCCTATGCGCTCCTCGAACACGATCCAGATCTCGGAAAACTTCACTTAGCGGATTGGGCTCGACTGTGGGTTCAGGTCATTCGAGAACTCAGAAACGGCGTGTCTCTGAAGAAGGTGGACTCTTCTTACCCGCACGACTGCAGTCGCGGTCCTCCCATCGAGTACGAACTCACACCCTACGAAATCCTCATGGACGATATCCGATCTCGTCGTTACAAATTGAACAAAGTTATGGTCGATGGTTCTTTGCCACGACGAATCAAGAAAGATGCACATGCCATCATTTTAGAGTTCATCCGTTCAAGGCCACCTTTAAAAAAGGCAGCAGACAGAGTTTTGGCTCCTCCACCTCAACGTTCTTTGGGTCCTCGAGAAACTCTAATGGAGTCAATCAGGAAAGAACACAGTCTCAGACCCACTGCTCGATCTCGACGAAAAGGTACGGAATAACTTTATCCAACAACCTCTAATTAAATTCTTTGCTACGAATCTCACAACTCACAAGAATGTAACATTTAACATTACATATCATATTTATCATCAATATAAATTGCGTTTCATTATTCCTACTACTTTTGTGTTCAAATTTCATTTACATTTACCATTAAAGGTTTAGTTCTTTGGCATTTGTATCCTGAATAAGAAATATGTGCATGTATTTAGCTGCTAACGATCACAGGGTGATTCCTAAAGGTGTCTGGTAGCCTAATGTAGGTAATGAAAAAATTAGTGGTATGCGAAGCGGTCGTTTAAGACACACATTCAAAAGGAATAGCTGAATTGTAGTTATTAGTGCTAGTTGTTGAATGAATGCATTACTACTATTATAATTGCCAATTCACACTAATCAACCTATGGACTGCTGCATACATTTTACATACAGGCATCATCTCAATCTCTGCATATCCACTCGTTTTTAGCGCAGTGTCTCTGTCGAACAATGCAATCGCGTTTAGCTGTGGAGTGTTGAGGTGAACTTGCGAAGGGCTTTCTATGCAAGTACAGCTTTATTGATATGCAAAATGGTTTTGAGTTGACTAGTTCAGAATTGAATTATTTCATGCTCTCTGTGCAAGGCATAGCCTGATTATTGAGAGTAGGAGATAGGATGGGGCTAATATGATACAACGATGCAAATTCAGATGAAATGATAAGGGCGCAGCATGCATGTATCCGTCACAGGTGAACGTGTGTTTGTGTTTTGTTTCGTGTATTGTATTCCTATACGAGATGTTTTGTTTTGGTGTTGTGGAGCAGTGTAGGTAGAAGTGGAGTACGAGTGTAGGCAGCTAAAGCAACGAAGGGTTTGGTCCTCTACTTTTTGCTTTTAAATGGTCAGACTATTAAAACTTGAGACTATTAACAATGCAAAGGGTTAGTGAGTGACTTTGTATAATATTATAGCCAGTTCCTCCTACGTGTGTGTGTATAGCAGGTAAACTGATTGTGTGAGTCTGTGTGAACATAGGCGATTACCTATTATACCTGTACTATATAATAAATACCTAGAGATATGGCTGGTGTACGCAGTATAAAGTGTACGTAGCGTGTACCTACATAAATATATTATGACTGCGACTGAGATAGTGATGATGATGATGATGATGAACAAGTGAAATCGGGGACGACCTTCTGTTGCATCTTGTATGCATGCGAGACCTAGAAACAAATGGACAAATATTTAGTGAAAAAGTGAAATGTGCACATGCCATGGAAAAGGACTGCTGAACTCTCAGCTGAATTGAACTGTGAGAAGAAGAGACGCTATGCATGTGACGTTGACTTGGCTCTGTGTATTTGCAATAATGATAACCAATTAGACTGACCGCTTTGCTTATGTATATAAAATGGCAGGAATAATAATATAGTAATGAACTACACAGTACACTGCGTCAACATTTGCAATTTACAGAAGACAAACGAAAGGAAAAGAACTAAAAAACATTTGTATCATCCTTTCATCTGCTTTAAGAAATATGATACTACGATATTAAGTGGCTACCTAGTTAGTTTACTTCGTAGGCAAATGGCCTGGCCAGAAAGCTAAAACAAAATTCACTGCCACGACAAGACGAGTAGAGTCACTTATGCACAGAGTACAAGAATCTTAATCTTAATATACATGTCGACTGTGTACCTACATAATATGCGCACACACACATGTGCTGTGTTGTGTTTGCCTTGATTCTGTGAAGTTCTGCAATAGTGCATTACAATTACATTACAATTTAGAATTATGGATGGTGGACATGGCTAGTAGGTTGGCTCATTATCCTAATCCTTGCACTACTACTGACAATACTTACGATTGCTTGCATGCTCTAGTCTTCTCTTGACTCTCACTTTCGCAAATTTTGCATGTTGATGGCAAGTCGAGTACGCAGTTTCATCCAATAAATTCCACTCACTGTTATTAATTCTCCTTTTCCATTTATTCTTATACATTTCTATGAATTTTATTTACCTAACGATATGTGCTCCTGCAATCTCATCGTCTCGATGTGTACATGCAGAAGTTCTGCCGCTCATTCTTACTCCCAATTTTTATCACTACAAAGAACAGCTATAGCGATTCTGCGTATCTCCATCTCCGCTGCTCTCTATATGTAATCCATTTTTCTATAACTAATTGCGAGTTCAATACTTATACTTAGGTACTAGAGTTGGAACGTTTACTGTTTTTCAACTATTTTTGCTGGTTGCAGGCTATAATATATTATATTACCTTCATTTTTACATAGAAATGTTAAGCTGTTGTACTTTAAAAAACTCTTTTATTGTTTTTCACTCAACTCCTCTTGACCAGCCCTAAACAAATTGTGTTGGAAAGAGCAATACATTGTTAGAGATCTGCTAAAATGTTCCTAATCGTTCATATCTCTCAATCTGAATTACGTATACAGAATATACTTAATAGTAGTAATAATAATAATGCTGATATACTAATAAATCGTAACGTTTTGTTTTTGTCTTAACCAAAACACTTTTATAAACATGAGCTGAGAGCTAAGTGAAATCTTTTCCTTAATCGATATTATAGGTATTACATTGCTTTTACAATTTATGATATAAAATATTACACCATGACGCAGGCGAGTGAACAGAACAATTTTATTTTACTTTAAGCTGCATTTTCGTAGAATGAAGCAAAAGATTTATTCAAAGTTTTCCATTTTTGTTCACTACTCAATTTTAAGGCCCAAAACTGCAAATCAATTAAACAGAAAGTACTTCCAGTGGCAGTTGGTAAAGGAAACTGGGCTCATGTCATGTTTAATTTTGAGCCACATTTGCCTTTTCATATAAATCATGGTCTCTAGTTGCTGTAGTCACTATATAATATTATCTTTATTGTCTCTTTTCTAAAAGTACCTATATTCTGACTGAACATCTCTTCAATTTATGGTGCATTAAAAATTGCCTGTTAGTGTTACTGGGAGTTAGATTTTGAATGCTGTGCCATATACATTAGTAAGATATTTATATGTAAAACACCTTCCATATTCCATTTGTTTTACATGTACCATCGGCATGGCATAATAATAGTAGTGTAACAAAAACGGAAATACAGTAATCTCTAATCAGTAATATCCTTTGTATTACGTTTCACTTATTAAGTATTACATTTGTGAATGTAAGTGCAATACGTAGTAAGTACTTTGTAGCATCTTTTACAAGTAAGTTACTTTACAATTATATTATACAAACCATAGTATCACCTATAGGGTTAAATGTATATGTATGTAGAGCTAGTACTTGTTTGTGTCTGTTCCATCCATTTAGCCCGTTTATAAATTATAAAGTAACTTCCGCTCAGAGTGAAATGAAGGCGGTGGGAAAATGGGGTGTCAGTTGAGACAGAACGTTCACACATTTCACGTTCGCATCTGAACTGAGACTGAAGTGGATTTTCATATATTCATTCCTATGCAGCACATTTATATTTACTATTAAATAGAGATTGACAGACTCATAAAATATCGGCACTAAATATTATCACTAATCACTAAACATCATTACTATCAGCAAAGGCTATTAATTTTATTAAATAATGCAAGGGTCTAGACTAGCTGAAGCAGATTGAGACGATATTTACACTTACAGTTTTTACCCACTTGTCAAGAATCGTTAATTTCTAACTGCGAAACTACTTGGTGGTGCTGTGGGCTTTGCAACCGTACCACTGCAGACTACGGTACAGGGAGTGACCCAACAGTCAACAACAGTCACTCTCGTTGGCAGTTCTGCACACGGCTCTATTCTGAATATTGTGAGACGATAAACTATTAAACTATTAACTAAAGTGTACCTGGAAGTAGCGTTTCTGCTTAGTGTGCTGATAAAGTATTGACTAGGAGATATTGTCTTATTTGTATACACGAACGTGCATTTTGTATAAAATTAAACGATAAATAAGAA
>JABASD010003813.1:0-18115 GCA_019776165.1 Pogonognathellus flavescens | reverse complement strand
TTGAAATGATATACTTAGTCATAGTCTATCAATTCGATTCGCACATTTCGCGATTATCGCATTTGACTAACCTTGTTTATAACATAATGTACGAGTGCAGATAAAAACTTGCCAGCTTACGTAAGGTATGGCATTACAATAGACATACCCGTTTCTGTCTAATGATTTGTTTGATCATTATAGGATCCTATTACAATAATAAAGGAATCTTATTACCACATTATCATTGTATTTATTTATACCCAGACGGATAGCCATTAGGAAATGTATAGAGACAGCCATAGCAAAACAAAGCGGTTGAGTTCACTTTACAGTTGGTATCTTATACTAATAATAACTCTGACTGACCTGATCCCCTATATAACCCTGTACATTACAAAGAGAATTATAATATAATAATCTGTATTATTACTGCAATTGCCATTGGTTGAAATTCTCTCATGAAACTCATGTACTGTGATCAATGTACATTCTGCTTGCAATTGAAACGGAACAGAGATTCAATTCAGGACATTGGAAATTATTATTAAAATTGCATGGTTGCTCGTTTCAGTTAGAAAATACCATAGACAGAGTGAAATCCGTTTCAGGAAAGACCAAAGTAATGACATGTACCATATATGAAATGAATTCGACCGTGCATGCTCCTCTGGATCATTAAGGGTGACATTTAGAAGTGTAGGAGTGTTAATACTCAAGAGTATTCATACACAGTGAAAGATTTCACTGCGTATGAATAACTACAGAAATGCTTTTGTGCAGAGTCTGTGGTACTCACAATCAGACATTCATATTTTTCTGTGTGTGTGTGTGCTACAGGCATGAAATAAAGACACATCATGCATGGCCATGTATAAATAACCAGAGAAAGGATGAATTGAACGTATTATTTGGTCAATGACTCTATATATATATATATCTGCGCACACTTGCAGATGAAAAGCGGATGGATAATTTGGAGAAGGTCAAAAAGAATGAGAATTGTCATTTTTTCCTGCTCTAGTCAAAGTACAAAGTATTACTTAAGTCAAGACGCCTACTACAGAAAAGACTTTCCTGTAATCATGATCATCCTTTACATTTACTTTCTGCCTGAAGTCACAAAGGCACCCCCAACTTTCATTTGTGATCTGATCACTGCATGGGAAATTATATATTAAAATACTAACGAGTCTCAAGTTCTCTTAAGCAGACTTCCAGGAAGACACAAAGACACTTTTAATAATTTAGAAATAATGTATTGTATCTGGTGAATACTTCAGTAATTCTGCTTAAGTATTACAGATCCGGTAACCACCTACACCTTATCCTGCCCACGTAATTTTCTTTACCCTTTAATTTTAGGATTGTATAGTAGAAAGTTCACAATAACTGTAGATAGTTAATTGTGTATGCGACGAGTATACATAGTGAATGAATGAAACCGTAGCAAGCTACCTACCAATTTAATTTCATTGTGTTAGAGCTTTTCCATTGAAATTCAGGAAGAATAATTATTCCGAATGTTCTGAGGAATTTTGGATTAGTATCTGCATGTACATAATATATAGTTGAATGTGGAAATAGAACAAAGTAATCACTGTGAATTAATTTTCATGATAATTGTATGATTGTTTCATATTGCGAGGATAATCAAACTACATAATTACTCAGGATTGTTCTATGTATGGAAAGTGAGGAATGTCAAGAGAAAAGGCTTAGGAATTTCTCCATGTGTTAAAATGAAACATTAGTTCATGCATGTTATAAGAACATGACATGTCTTGCTTGATAAAGACAATTTATCATTCAATTTTAATCTAGTAGTCGTAGGATTTCATCCTCAGATTCTTCCGCATAATTTATGGCCTGACGTGTCGCTATGATTTATTTCAGTTTTAAAGATGCCATACTCATCCATTTTAATGTTAAGCGAACTGCTTTGGCTAAATAGGTAGCTACTTTCAGTTTACACTACTGGTAGTACTTTTACTTTGATAATACCTAATCATATTATTATGTGCAAAAATACAGCAGTAGTGAATTGCAATTTACTAATTGTGGAGAACCAAAAATTAAAAATGTTTGTATTCATTATTCAACTGAATTAGGTTAAATATAACTAGTACTTACAATTTAAAGTGCTAATTGATAATCACACAAAATTTAATTAACAGGATTAACTAGAATTTGCGTAAAATTGACTAAATTGTAAATGGTACTTTATTTTTAGTCAAAGATTGTTACAGACTGATTTTTTTTATTTTCAATAATTTTTAATTTAACCTTACATAATAGGTGGAATATCCCATTGAACTGATTTTTGCACGGAGACATTTCCACCCTTGGAAGTTAGTTACTGACATAGTCACAAAATAACTATGTATGTCATTAGTGCGATGTAGTTAAACTCGAGTAATTCAATTAACTTTAAACTTTAATTAAACCATGGTTTAATTACATCTGTAGTGACACTACTCGTAACACAACAATCAATAATTTAAAAATCCCAAAAAGATCCATATACCCTCGTTAGAGCCACAGCCTATACACTAATCAAAAGAGTCACAGCCTGTATATACTAATCATTGGTTACAATACAGCCTTTTCATTCAATATTTTTACTAGTAAATCCCTTGCACCTGTATCATTTTAAAGAGTTGAGTTGTACAATTATTTGACTGATTAGATAACATTAATTCGTGCCTGATATTATGGCTCGGAATATTACTCTGTTACTATTACCTGTGAGTCCTGCCATAACATTCTAGGTAAATCCATCTAGTTTGAGTTGAAACTAAGAAAGCTTAAGAAGAATCTCAAAAAGTTGTCAATTACTTTAATATTCAGACCCAACACTGCAAATAAAGATACTACAGTTGATTAGTAACACTTGCCGTTTTCTCAAACAATCCTAAGCTAGTTTTATAATCTCTTTTTTTGTAACAATTTCCCATGTAATACCAATAAAGTTAAAAAAAACGGGTTTGTAAATTACTGAAGACTATTTTCCCATTTATATAATTTCCTGTATCAACCCTTCTTGTTACACTACATACACCTACATACCTACACCTACACACCTACATACACCACACCAAAGATCTTAAAGCCACGAGAGTATACAGCACTTAATTAAATACTCACTTATAGTCTCACATAACATTTTATTACCGTGTCATATAAGACAGACTTAAAATGTTTTTAAAGGGAAATTGATGTAAGTAGTTCTGAAATCTCTTTCCTGCCGGCAGGATACGAAATCTCGATGTTTTAAGTTTTATTATGGTGTATCCTTATTTTATTTTATATAATAATGTCAAGAGGAAATTTTTATTCACTCACTAAGGAAAGTAGTCACTACACAAGGAAGGAAGTCTTCTTCCTCTCTTTTTTTCGGTATGTAAATTATTGAGAATGCTCCATTAAATAAGGTATTAGCATGGTACACAGGAAAAATATGCCTTTTTTCCACATGGCTTAATTTTATTTGTGTCGCTACGAAAAGTTGTTTACTTACCCCGAGCAAGTTGCAGCGTCCAAAGAAAGTTACCTTTCTCTCTCTTATTTTCCATGCAGCTTACTTTCCAAAAGCAGAGAGTTTCTTTCTACTTCCTCTTCTTCCACATACACACGGCCTACTCTCATAGTCTACTACACTATACGAGTTTGAGCAACCTTGTTTGCTTCACATTCCCTTTCCCTTGCTTTCCAAAGCAAATACAAGTTGCAAACAATAGTGCAACCCAGATTCAAACGCAAGAAATTCCAATCTGCTCCACAAACTGTTTTTCTATCATATTTTCAGAGTCGGACGCGAAAACTCCATAGAATCTCCGCCAATTTCACAATAGGTATTTTCTCTGCATTAAATAAATATGTAGGTACTAATCTACTTGTAAGTATTCGAGTATGAAAAATAATACAAAGCTCATTCTTCCCAACGTGTATGTCGATCGTGAGAAATAATAACGTGAACAGTACATGCTACTCATATTTTAACATAATTAATTTAATACAATTTTGTTCATGTATGTGTAAATTTTTATGTATATAATTGTGTAGGTACTTTACATGCTCTAATAAGGAAATGTAATATGAAACAAAAATTATTACAGAAGCAGACAGCAGGTTGTGTGTACATTTTCCCATGTCGAATTCAAAACACGTATTCGTAAAATCTCCCTTTAAAAACATAAAATAAATGTTTCGAAGAAGCTTAGCGAAAAGGAAAGCCTTATATTTACGTGCATATACTTTAGAAAATATTTTGCTTGCTTGAATTCCAATATATAAGTAGTTATCCTGGGTAGTTGTGTAATTAAGCTTGTACAAATATATAGGTACTGCTACTAGCAGACTCGTACGTAACCAAAATAAATTGTAAACGTGTTTATAGACATTTCGTGTGCAATATTTTGATTTATATCCCTCAGAATTATTTTCAGTTCAACTACTTCCCCACAAAAGCTAACATACAAGACTACAAGACTACCTATATAATATTATTAATATTATACATACAAAACGAGTATACCTATATAAATCCCAAGGTTCATTATAGAAAAGTCATGTCTTTGGCATAAATGATGAAGAGGAACAGAGTTCGTGTAAGTGGAAAGAATCGCGTAGGTACAGAGATGATATTGATATTGATACATCCGTAAACACACACAGTGCACAAGTTTCAACATACCTAGATAGCTTTCTATTAGTAGACGAAACCACTGAGGCAGAATATGGATATTTTCATAGTTAACTTTTAGGCAAACGTATTATATGCCTAAGCAATAGTGTATAATATTATAAGCAGTAACATTAACACTATATAACCTTAGCTGCAATTTGCAATGTAGGAGAATGAGAGTCTGTTACATTTCATGGCATTGTGTCTGTGTGTGTCGTATTGTAGTTCTCTCTTGTGACTGTGACTTTGCTTTGTCGACTTATATAACGTGGACAAAAGAGAGAAAGAGAATATGCACACAGCGAGTAGAGCTCATGTTTCACAAATGTTTATTATACAATGATACTTATCTCAGTTTCACTTCCATGTTTCTCTTTGTCGCTGCATTTCAAAACAATTCCCACACAAATCCTGTTTTTCCTCACATAGTATTTTTGGAAATATTTATAGGTATCTCCAGTATCAGCCATCATAGTATACTAAGTATGAATTATAAATATCCGTATAGAGTCATGCATTTGTATGCATGTGCTATCATATCATTACTTTTATCATTATCAACGTACCCTTTCAACCTGACAGTTTGAAATAGTATAATCTAAGTGCAAGTGACACAAAAGTGAAAGAAATAGGGAAATATAATTTTTCCTTGGCAGTTTCATAATGTAGAAATACTAATAATATCAAATGGAGTTCTATAATAAGCTGTCAAATGAGCACACTGCGCAAATTGTAAGTTTGCAAAAACATTGTTGACTTTACAATTAGTGGAGAAAGTAAACAGTTCATCAGAAAGTATGCAATGCATACAGATGTTACATGAGAATCTCAATGCAACATCTGTAATTAGGAGATACCCAACTTCATTTAAAACGGAAATTTAATAACAGAATTATTAAAAAGTATACTGTCAAATGTACATTAAAGCTAAAACTACGAACCTACATTAGGTACAGGCTTTAGGCACTAGATAGGTAGAGTAGATTCGTGCCACGGGCAAATAATACAATCACTTGTAACGAAAACAAAGTCAACATTGAAATTCTATCTGTAAATTAGTTAGTAACATACCTAACCTATGTACTCAAGTGAAATTGGAATTGCCTTTTTTGTCAGTCTTTTAGTTCATGGTTCGGGATCATTCTTCCTTATGGCTTAACGTTATATTGGTATAGTTGGCATTAGCATGCAAATATTTTGTTTTTTGAAACTGAATCGTATGCATACTGATAAAATATGCGCATAAACCTCTGAGAAATCAAATTTTCATTTTAACATACCCTTAAGTAACGTGTAGTATCGAATATACCATACCCAGGTTAACATAATATACCTGTGTATTAGAAATCTGATGGAAGCGATTAACTGGATAGATGAAGGTATACATTCCCTTGGGGTAAATGTGTTGATTTCAGTTTACTACGGTTCAACTTATCAACATATTATGGTCCTTTTTGTTCCGTAGTGTATGTAGTTGGGACTACACTTCTATTTTAGACTTTTCTCAAAAAGGTGACCTATTGGCCTTTAAATAGTATTCCATTACAATTTATCATGAAAATGAAATGCGATACATCATTCTATCTGGGGGGAATCTTCCGTGCGTGGATCATAAGAGATAAATCTGTACGTGATCTGTATAATACACATTTTTAACTGGAAAACCAAGGGAATCTGTCATATTGTGTCAACCTTTGCTTTTTCAAACGTGGAATGTATATCTAAACTTTTTACACTGCTATTGATCTTTGTATTACGCTGTCAATGTTAATATGCAACGAAATATACATATTTGAAACGTTTGAAGTAAAGGTGTAAAGCACGTACCTTTACTTTAACCCGTTCAAGTGTAAGAACTGTTTCAGAAATTGAAGGAATGAGTATACTATAAGATCTGGATGAAAGTAAAAGATATTTTATAATATTTGAAAATCCATTTAGATTGAGTGAGAGCATTATTTGAGGTTGGATTGACTCGTCTGGGCTTTCAGTTTCCCCACTTGAACTATGCATTGCATGGTTCATGTGTACTGTAATAATTTTTTCCATTTTTCTTTGCACTCTCGAAGATTTGAGAGTTGTGACTGCACTCAGGCAAAGCTCAAGACCATTAGGCAGGTTCAAAGGATCGAAATTCAGTTTTTTCAGCAAAAGTGGGTTGCATTGCGAGAGACGAAATTATTATCACGTGGCAGAATAAGTATTTGAGAAGTGAGATCTAACTTGACCTGATTGACTTGACTTGATTCCACAGCGTCAATTTAATGCGAAACGTGTCACTTCCATGCGAATTCGTATTTCCGACATTTTGCTTTACATAATAGTTCAAGACTCTGTCTCTGTCTGAATTCCATTGCCGCTTCTCATTTCCTAATCAAATAAACGCAGAGACACTTAACTCGACAATTGAATTTTCTCATTTACAATACAACGATATGTAAATGGTTGCGAGTTATGAGTCTCAACCATTGTATTAATATAATACATATATACCTCTCTCTCTCTCTTAAGATCCTTCCAGTTTCTGTCATAAGTAATACAAATAATTCCCAAATACGACTGTTGGGCATTTCTCACTTTATTATTTGTAAGTTCCTTTCACCACGATTTCTCAATAGTACCCACAGAACAGAATTTCCATGCCATAACTACAGTATTCAAAAAACTTACGTTCATATAGAAATTCCTGAATGTCTGGCCTAAAACTCTAAGCTGTATAGCTGTAGAATTGTTTAAGTTGTTAATTAATAATTCTATTGTTGTAGTATGCATTTAAATGCTAACTACCTATGCCTGTACATAAATACTTACTATGCAAATAACCTTACAGTTTGCAAATTATTGGTATTCACAGGATTCAAGTTGTTGAATAACTCTTGTATAAGAAATTACTATGGGCTTTATACAATTAGAATAGAATTGTTTGGTTATCCATTTATGTACACGAGACCTAATTTGAATGTGTACTGTAAAATGAAATCTGAATACATTTTCTATGCATGGAACGGGAAATGCGTATTAAAAACAAAATACCTGACGCGCTTTTCATTTTTGATAGTATTTAGAAAACTTACACAAGTTTGTAATTGAATGAAATTCAGTGTGTAAATTTGGTGGTAGAGAAAGGGAAATGGACACATTTAGGTCATGCATCTGTAAATACTTCATTGATGATTAACCCAAAGTGATCACACTTTCCGCCACTATATCAATGTTAAATATTCCTGACATGCTTCCATGACCTTTCTAATTTAATTCAATTATATCTTTCAGCGTCACTTGTGAATTGGATTTTCCCCTGACTCCAACGACTCATACTACGAAAATAAACTTTCTCCTGTCAAGGGAGAGACTTCACCCTTTTAGTTTCAGTCTACTTCTTCAATATCTCCAATGCACGATACGAAACAACTTTAGTGTGTGTACGTGCGTCTTTTACTACACTGCGTTTGTAACTTTGCTTTGGAATTTGGCGACATAACTACTAAAGTCACACAGTGTGACGTCTGATGTGACATAACAAAATTCAGGCCGTCGACCGTTTTATGCTCTATGACTCCAAATTTTGTATATTTAGCTACACTGTTTAGTATATTAAGTAAAGCTTAAAGAGCAAATCAAAGCCACAAGTATTATAGTAAAGTTTTGTGAAGGTGAAAGTTTTATGGGAACATAAGCGACAGGAGTCTCTCCCTGGTTTCGTGTCACTCTCTATGCATGCAGCTCTCCTTTAACCCTTTTCATATACTTTGACATGCATACTACGAAAATTCTAATAACTCCAAAAGGTAAACACACAGGCAGGTTGCATTCTACCACGAATGAAATTCTAGACAGTTCAGATCATGACTAAACTATTTAACACGGTCCTCATGTATTATTTAATGCGGTCAACAGTGCGATGATGAATGCTTTTCTTATTTACAGTGTCTTAGAATACATTTGACATTATTTGGTTTAGCTTTTCTGTACATGAAAAATTATTCATATAAGTAATGCGATTACCTATGTGTGTCTAGTGCAGAAAGAATTTCTTAGAATGCCAAGTACATAAATACCTTACCATAAATATTCCTTGAGTAAATACCACCAACTTACAGTTAGGTTTTAGTTGTACCACGCACTTTTGTTGTATAGGAATAAATTAATGAATTCGTAAAACCTCACTTTAACCAAAGTACAATGTACTTGAGTAGAATTAATTCAAAGTTTTGTATAGAAGTACCTATTAAGTACTAGAGGTACCCTTTGCAAAGCATTGTATGTAATAAAATACAATTTCTGCTTAGGAAATTCATTTCCACTTAAAGAGCATATTTCAATTATTCTTACAAAGCCGAAATATAATTACTACATGCAAGTATGCATAAAGGAACTTGAAATTTGAATTGAGTACTACTTACTACTTCAGTAGCTGTAAAGTACAACGGAGACTTCAAAGTAAGAATGCAACAACCACCACTAGCAACTTTGCATACGAGATCTTCTTAAAGTTAGTTCCACTTTCTCTTTCATTGTGGATTTAGAGATAGTAAGACACAGGCAGGGAACAAAGCAACGGGGCAATGAAAGTCAAAGCAAATTGAAAACAATAGATTATCATTGTTGTACTTGTAATACATATTACCATAATACGTGTAGCAGTATTATATTTATACATTGTAAATTAATGCTCCTACATGTATATATGTTATATTCGTATATTAATAAGAAAAGGATGTTCTGTATATATCTGCATGGTATATTTCAGTTCAGAACAGAAATTAAGTTTTGCAGTATAGCATACATTATTGCTAATGTACACACAAGGAAGACAAATAAATGTTAAGAAATTACAAGGAAAGAAGCAGGTTGAAATTGTGGTGATGAAATGTGGATGAGATAGAAAACTTTACCTTTGAGTCCTTGTTTTGTGTCTTTGAAGTGGATTCCAGTCCAGTTGGCGTGGACAAAGCCTTTGTTGTGTGAGCGAGTTTGTTTAGCTTTCTTAATTCTCCTTAAGTATTTACATGTACAACAATGAAGTATACAATAGCCGCACTTTAGCTCTTTTTATTTATACTACACTGTATTTGTACAGAATAACGATGTATAGTACTTAAATTGTACACAGAAAAGAGCTTGATTAAATTTGAGAATTTTTTACGGTAATATTGCTTAATACAATTAGTTCATCAGTATAGTGTAGGTATCTTGAGGGAAACTTTAACGAAGAAAAATTCAGGTACTAGTCTGATTTATAGTATTTATGTTTTAGAAGCCCTTGGTATTATAGAAGTACGATATCAGTATTAAAATTGTTGTTGTGGGTCTAAAATATTATATTGTAGGAAATGTTATGTAATATACGGTCATAAATACAGATAGAAAGGTTCATTCTATTTCACACAGAACCGCCGGATTTAATACTTACTAGAAAAAGCATAAGAATATTATGACTGAGCTAAAGCTAAACATGACATGTCTCAAGTTGTAATGCCAAAATTCTTTTGTCTCACAGTCTTTATTCCGGTATACAAAGGATAAAGTAAGGTAATGTCATACTGTATTTTTTCGTTATAATAGTGTCAGGTCAGAAGTATTCTACAACAGACATTTTTTAAGTTGATCATGAAGGAAAGGTTTTCTATTCCTATCTGTTGACGCTAAAACTGTATCTTCCTTTTTTGCAAGACAAGAGAGTAAAACGGGAATCTATCAAAAAGGATTTAAAGAAATGCATTCATGAGCAATAAAGTTTTTATCGTTTTGTCAACGCCCGTGTCTCTTTGTTATACACTCCAATGCACAACTGGCAACAAACCAAATGCAAAAGTATCTCCATACAAATACACTATTTATTATACCACACATTTATCTCAACAATGTGTAAAGCATAATAAATAGACATCAAGACACCTTGGTAGTGCATACAGTGCATATACATGTGTATATGTACAATATGTATGTGCACCTACCATATAATAACATTTATACAATAATGCATTTATTTAGTACAGCTCGATCATATTTCACTTTTAAATGGTGACACATGGGAAAATAAAGATAAATTCTTGTTACAGCAGTCACCTAATAGAAGTAAATGATATTCCATTGCATTTCCGCTATAGGGAATTTATTTCTATTATAGAAATAATCTACTTACATAAATATATATAGGAAGACTGTCACAAATATAAATAAGCTGTGTGAACAATAATACTTGTAGAGTGAAGGGAAATTTTGCAGCACTTACTTTGGTTTATGAATAAAATTATGTAATAAATGGATACAAGTACAGACATAATATACTTACAGCACACAATAGGAATTCTCAGATCCCCCATTTACTTTCTTCATGTACACGTCTCTAGAGATTAGCAGTTTAGAGAAGTTTGCAAAGGAAGAAAAAGAAATTCCACGGAGAAAGTAAGTAGATTCCCTCTGTCAGAAGAGGAAATGCTATTGTTCATTGTGTAAAAAGTAAAAGCTCCAGTAGAATACTTTTTTCTTCATATACAAAAATACAAATAGTAGTTGAAGTACATGGAGTAGTAGAAGTACTGTAAGTCCACGTGGGCCGTTGTGCTCTGTCTCAGGTTTATTTTCCTTTCCAATATCATATCCCTTCTATGTACATTAAACTTGGAACGTAACTCTTTCATTTATTGTTAGTATTTGTACCTAGCCCAGTAGTAGTAAAATGTATGCACTTATTACTTGTTACTAGTTTACTTTTTCCTGTGCCCGAACAAATAACAATGTGTTATTCCTATATATAGTAAAAAGATTTGCAACACGAGCGGAATAACTTGAGAAAGCCTGAAAAACTTCCAATGTCCAGTCCAGAATAATATTAGACAATAAAGTGAAAGTCTGTCTTATTGTTAGGTAAAAAAATCCATTTCCCTTTTACCTTTTTCTACCACATTCTTGTCCCTAGTCTGAGATTCTGTAGCTTTAGGGTGGCTGCTACCGCGTGTGGCACAGTTTTTAGGTAGTTCAAGCGGTCACAGAATTTATGATCTGTTTCTTACATTATCCAGAGACTCTGATAGTTAAAAGCGATCAGATGAGGTCAAGTTAAGTAAGTCGAGCTGTAAAATACAGCTGACTCACTCTCTCAGTCCTCAATATTTATTGCAAACCGTCAGAAAGTGCAAGAACGTTTCTCCAAAAGACTCTGAGCGCATTTACTTTGTGTAAATCTTTCCTATAGTTATAGTATTGGTAATATTTACACTTTCAGAAATATAACTCGAGTGTGAAAGAGAATGACCCGCTGTGCTTTACTTTTACTTACTTGTTTCAACAACCGGTAGTAGTAGTAAGTGTAACGTATGTGTTGTGTGAGTGTGGTGTATGGACTATCATGATTTGATTCTTAGGTGTTACACTAATTCTAACTTATGGCGACCTAAGGAAAACTTGGTGATCCACAAAGCCGTGTCTGCAGTCAAAAAACGGGAATTTCCTTATGTATTTATGTAGTAGGTAGATATAGGGTATAGATTTAGTCAGTTTAGTTGTTATTATGTGTATACCTACGTACACAAGTCAGAAGAATTAGCAATACTCTTCTCTTGTGCCCTGACAGATATTTTACTTAGCTGTTGTGCTGTGAGAGTCGTTAAGAAGATCCGAGACAGAACAGAACACAAGAACAAGAAGCTACAGAGCCAGACCTGTTCGACTAATTGTAAGACTGAACTTATATGGAAGTAGACATTCAGTTGTTACTTTTCCAAGTCTTTCTCTGTAGAAGGCAAGTTTGCAGTAAAAGAAGCAGTAGCTCGTGGCACGCTCAAGAATTCCGTTTCGGAGCCTAACTTAGAATGAACTGTATTCCTGTTTTCCGGGTATCTGCTCTTTATCCTTCCTCCGTCGACTGCTACTACCACTACATTGCTACTACTACTAGTAGTAGTGGCAGAAACTGACACGCGCTTTGCTTACCCTCATACAATTTTCCTCGTAGTATTTACAATTACTATCATTTCTTCATTTCCTATGTAATTCTTCCAGCATTCATTCACGTACATAATTGCACACATTATTTCTAACACAATGATATTGTTACTAGCTCTATATACCTCTACAGTACAATTTTATGTATATGATGCTTTCAGCGTATATTTTACGACCACAGGAAACGTTGTACAGTAAATTGACCCATCATTAGTCGACAAACGTTTGTTATTAGTAAGTACGTGTCATTTATTGCAGTAAGGTATACTAGGTATTAATACAATTATACCAGGTACTATGTCTGGTGCCTAATTAATTCTTGGGCTGCAAGTTGACAATAAACCATTGCTCAACGAGTACTAGCAAAGTTTCGGAAGCTGAAATGGAATTAATAACAGCATTACGTAAATTTACATTTTAATACTGTGCATACAGACAGTAATTGTATAATATAATATTTACATATCCTGAAAGGCATGTCAGTAATATTTACAAGCATAGGTACTTTTATACAAAGACACATTGAATCTGTCAGAGATCATGAAGGATTTGACCATCTTCGACCTTAGCGTTCCAATAGATCACTAAAATACGTGTACCAAGTTTAATGCGATTATCTCATACAGTTCTTAGACGTGTAGTCTTGTAGTGCAGAAAGCCAGACAGACGGACGGATAGACAACGTATTCACATACAAATTTCATTAGGAAGCTTAGTAATGGCTATTAAACGATTAGGTACGCTTTATTATGCCTTTTTATGTATCAGAAGTTTGTAAATTGAAAATTGCAGTCAGCCTGTTGAATTGCTGTAGTAGTTGTAGTTAAACTCTAAAGGTTGAAATGGTTCCTTAATAAAGTTGATTTGATCTAACTACAAGTGTGCATGGGCCAAATGGAGAAAACTTCTTGAAATTCATTCAAGCAGCAATAAATATCAAATTAGTATGTATTTACTACATAGAAACTGCTGCAGCACCCAAGTTTTGTATCTCTACGTGCAATGATTGCTAAACAGAAAGTTTTCACAGCCCTTTATATAGCCACTAGTAATATAACACGCAAAGGTATTTCCACCGACACACTATAATAATAATATCGCAGAAGTACCTTTATATGCACTTCTGCACGCTGCAGAGACTACAAGTCCAGCAGATTGAGAGAGTCATTGGAAAAATTAAATTATTCTCTCTGTACTACTTCACTTTATTCCTCTCTATGTCACTTGGGAAGATACATTTACTGCAGCTGCTACACTTGGTATACTAGACCAGATTTTGTGCTTTGAACCCTATGAACCACACTATGACTCTTTTCCCTTGGAAGCAATGGGTGTCCAAATTGATATGATGTTTTGCACACCCACTACTACTATTACTGATGTCCATTTGGATGTTTTTGTCGCATCAATTCATTTAGCTGCAATACACGACCACTTCAGAGTAGAAAGTGCTTTATAAAGTAATAATGAAGTAAACCAGCTACAATTCGCTATAAAAATGTTTGTATTCCGACTGAGCACGAATATAGCTAGGAAGGGTTCGTTCTTAGAATTTTTCTTGTATTACCCGTGTGTGTTGTGATATCTTTTCCTGTTGATGTTGCTTTACCAATGTGTATGGTTGAAAGAACAAAAGGGATTTCTTCAATAGACGAATTATTTTTGATGATGTACAAGTAGCAGTGTAAATACAAGTTGTGTGTGTCTGTGTATGTGCTTAACAGTTACTTGCACATGCATCCTGGTAGAAGAACATGTACATTACATAAATATATACTAATAATATAGCGTAGGTATATTATATCTGTATAGTACATGTAACAATGATGATGTGAATGATGTAAGCTTTGAGAACTTGTTAGCTTCATGGCATCTCAAATTTATCAGTCCATCATGTGAAAGAGTATTCAATCTTCCATAGGTTTATCGTTTTCCTTTCAGCTCATCGCATCATCGTAATGGTATATAGCAGATGGAAATGTAATAGAAAGCCAGGGCTTTTCTACTACTACTACTACACACACACAGAATTTATTTACACACACACGCAATGAACTGCTATGTGTATTATGAGTTGCGACTCATGCTATATGCGACTACGCGATAAGTAGGATGTGATGTGGACTGTGTGAAAGTGTTATATTTAATTTTAGTAGGCTTGGGAATCCTGTGTGAGTTGGTTGTTGGTTGAGGACATGTAAGGAGAGAATGTATGTACGATTTCTTTTTTGGCATTCCAACAGAGAAAGGAAATTCTTCTGGGCAACAGGACCAGACATTTTATTAAAGATTCACAGAAAAAGTTACTTTTTCCATGAATGCTTTTCTACATAGGAACTTTGAAGAGCTGTTTTGTGTGCAGTAGTCTTGTGTAATCCTCGTGCCTGTGTTTGTGTTGTGTGTACGTGTTCCAAACGTGTTTTCCTACAACAGGAGTGTGTATGTAGTGTGTGTAGGTACTTATATTGCTTTTAGTATTCATACACAACACTTTAGTATTTACAGTGATGATGGGATGACTTGAGACAACAATACTTACTATGTATGTACATTGTATTTTGAAGTGTGTAGTAGTGGAAAAATTCACGAGGTAAGTATATGCACAAGAACGTGCACAATAAGAAGATACACAAAGTACTTTCTACTTTGTACATTTATTCGAATATTATCAATAATGGAAAGAGAAATTTTCCTACTTGAATTGACATTAGGTAAATGTATGCAGGGAAAAGCTGAGTAGAGGAAACACTTTTTATCATTTTATGTAAAAAAGAAAGGCAAACATCCTTTCTCTTTTATGGAAATCACTAAACGCAACATTCGTTCCAAACGTGCATACATAGTGCCTTTAAACTCTAGATTATTTCTCATCACATATGTACATGTCTCTCCAATATAAAGAATTGTCAATACAAATCCATGTTGTTGTATGTATTGTATTTGTATGTGAATCGCTTTTCTAAAAATCTCAGTCAGGAATATTTATAGATTAATTTTCTGCATGCTTGGAATTGAGGGGACTTTATCACTCAATGTGTTGTAATTTTATACCTATAGAAGTAGCAGAAATGACGTTTCATTCATTTTGCTATGTTTAGAAAGTTAACAGCCGTTTTTCATTAATAAGTTTGCAAAGCATTCCAGAACTGTGTATTAAAGTTGGAGACAACATGTAAAAGTTGTATCAGCATAGCCTTGCATTACTGTAAGTCAAACATTTGACTTGTCACTTTACTTTACACAATTTTGTCATTCTATGTAATAGATTTACCATTTAGGCATATTTGTCACCTCAAGTCGACTTTATGCTCGACTAAGTGTTTAATCTTGTCAGAGAATGTCTATGATAGATCCTGTAGGAACTTTACTTTCATAAACAGATGAAATGAAACCCCATGATACCAAACATTGTATTAGTTCTTAAAACTGCATTTATAATCACTATACTTATTAAAGAATAACTTGTATTATATAAATATATAAATGCAGTTTTAAGAACTAATACAATGTTTGGTATCATGGGGTTTCATTTCATCTGTTTATGAAAGTAAAGTTCCTACAGGATCTATAACTTGTATTAAAGAACTTGTTCTTCACGCTTTGTAATTTCTGTCCGCATTTCTGGTAACTTTCCCCTGCACAATGCATCGGTACTAGGAATCTGTCTGTAAAGAACAATTCCGTCTAGCCGTCTAGCCTTTTCCCTTCAATCTTTGTTTTTTATACAGTAAACTTTTAAAATGCGATTATTTTTCTTGTATTTATGTAATACTAATACATATTAGTAACCATGCATTGGAAAGTGTCTCTCTAGAGTATTATTCTTCTTGAATGGATTTAAAGGATATAAAGATATCGTGGAAGATCATGTTACTATTTTGGTTTCACAGGTGTATAGTATTCTATGTATTTACGTGTACATATGTAAGCATCTGTTTAGTGTTCGTTTTTACGACTATTTATTACAATATGATCTTTTTATATGCAGCATTCTCTATAAATCGTTTCTTGTTCCATTGCACCAACAAGCTGACAACTATCTCAAGACAGCTCTGGTAAATCAATAAACCAAACATAATACTACATTACACAGTATGCAACCAAAAGTAAGAACGATGTTACACAACTATCCATCGAACGAAGACACCCACGTGAAAATAGTGCAAATCTGCTGAAACTGTAGTGTATACTGTATACATACATAAACATACAAACCTTGTATGGTATTACCAATTTGTATATGCTTATGCAGATACTACTAACTACTATTATTATACGAATATATGCGTTGACGTGAATAGTAACGAAAACACAATAAATCACTTTCCGATCGTGTAGAATCCACTAAGGAGACGCCATTGTTATTTCACAGCTCAAGTGATTTAATGGATACTTTAGGATGTGTAATTAAGGTACATCACAAGCTTTTCATTACGTTATGTACACTGCATGAATTTTTTAACATGGCATTCAGCTAGGATCATTCTTGCTTGTTCTGATTCACTTCAGCTTGATCTAAATATACAATTTCTACTACGTGTTGCAAATCACTAATTAATCTGGCATTTGACTGGAGTTTACTTCTCTTGTGGCGAAGTACGTTGAATTATAGATGTGTGTGTGAACGTAGACACATACATCTTACTCTTCCTTCTTTGGGAAAGAAGACTCAAAAATATAATGTCCGGATCCAAATACTCCGATTGCACACAATGCCAAAGTTAGTCCGTACAAGATTTTGTCTGTTGTGCCTCCTTTTATGTGAACTGGGATATTGTTATCAGCCTGCAAGGAAAAGAAAGAAAATCATTCATTTATAATTTAGTCAAACAAATACAAATAATGTCACTTTCTTTCAAACATTTCGAACGAAGTAATTGGGAACTGTGAAGAGTACTTTGCTTGTTTGCTTGTTTTCTTGAAGTTTTTTCTAACCACTGCAACTTTTTAGTAAAGGCAGTGAAAGTGAAAAGGAGAAAACAATTTCTATTTCAAATAGGGAACGCTATGTATAAAAACAAGTTTGGAGTTGGAGAGATTGAAAAAAGGAACTCGAGCAGGCTAAAGACTGTCGATGCCAAGCCAGAACCATACATTTCTTTATTTGCTAACCGCTGAACAGATTGAAAGACTGCCCTTTCTAGACAAGGTAAACAAAAAAGGCAGTCACTAAGTAAACACATATGAAAGATTGGAAGACTGGTGGCTGAACCTAAAAAGATACATTTAACGTACCCAATATCAAATATAAGAAGTGCAAACTTATTAGTAGGATGTATCTAACCTTTCCACCACAAACTCCAGGAAGACTTTCTCCTATCTAATGTCTCAAGTAAGAATGTATTATGACCGCAGAGCTAAATGAGATTTTCCAAACCGAACAAAGGATATAAAGGAAGTACACAGAGAACTCATTTCGCCAACAATCTAAGTCCGGTTGATAAGATACATAATCCTTCATGTAGGAGAATAATAGAGTGGATTCTACAAAAATACGAAGAA
>JABASD010003812.1:0-18119 GCA_019776165.1 Pogonognathellus flavescens | reverse complement strand
AGAATAATTATAACTTTGCAATCGTATAATTTCAAGCAATTGAAAAATTGTTTGACTTAGTAGTAAAATTCATAACTTCAACATTTTTATTATAAATATCCTTCAATTTTAACTGTGAAATATTGAAATTGGAAAGTCGCAGTGTATTTAAATTTCAGAAAAACAATTGTTTAGAGTTTTAGTCTGTTCTAGACATATCGGTAAACCTTTCTTAAATGCCTGTTTATTGCATGACTCGTGAGTTGAACAAGGGACTTACCTAACCTTACCCATAATCGAAATCTTGTTAAGCTTAAAAACATACTATTTATTGTCACGTTTCTGAATACCTAATATTGTGTATTTACACATTCATTATTTCTTGTAGTAGTGAATAGTACTTTAACATTGGCGAGATTTCCAATTGTTTATACAAATATTTTCTTTTGAAGGTGAACTCCAAGATGAATATTGCCATATGTGTACTCGAGCGGCCATATTTATGTATGACCCACAATTAGAGGCACTGGAAGCTTACAGCCATAATTATAGTAATGCGGGTGACTAACGCTGAATCTATCATACTTTTCCTCTCTTTAATGAATAGAAGTTTTTTATTGTCTATGTGACGATGCTACTTTACAGGAATGACGAAGTTATCATTTGGCCGTCCTTTACTACCATATGTGAAACGAGTTGAGATATTTTGTTTCTGGTTGGTACACGTAGTAGTTTGGTCATATTATTATATGAGGCTAAGTTTGAAGGTGGGATCAACCGGTAAACCTCACCATGACATCCTAGAGTAACTTCCTTGTTAAAACAGCAATTAATATTCAATGTATTTTAAACACTGCTGTATGTGTGCATGCTAGATTTTAAAAGTAATAGCCTCTACCTTTTGAATATTTGAAGAAAACCAGCAATCAAATATTTCAAAAAATTGCAATATTTTTAAATCCATGTAGTCAAAGTAGCTTTGCTGCTAACATCTTTTTACCGTGTCACATTTATCTCTACCTGCACCATTTATCCCACTATCTTTCAGATATAGTATCAATTAAGTAAAGTGCTAATATACTTTCTGTCCATTCGCATTGTTAAATGCAAGAAAAATTATAAAACATTTACAACATAAAGTTTCTACTTTTAATTTTGGCAATTTATTTTTAATTACAGCCAAAGGAAGTTGTTTGGGAAATTATGAGACATTGTTAAACAATCTATAATAAATATATATTAAACTTATAATTGCAGTCAAATTAATTTAATGCATTCTAATAAACTATATCCTAACTGTGTCAAAAATGTAATTAACTGCGTAAAAAATGTGCTCCAAGTCTGCAGTCATTTCCAGTAAACAGATTTTGACGGTTGATATTGATGTGTATTCCCACACATATGAATATACTAAAAGAAAGCACCTTCATTTTTAAGTCACATTTGTACTCTGCTTATCAAAAAACAATGCATTGTCTTCCTACAATTTTCAAATAATCAATTGTATGTTGTGGAACCAAATCATTTACCAAAAGGGTTATAGTATTTATTTGGCAGTTTACAATTTTGGGTTATATTCGCTACAATTCTAAATTACGTCATATTTCAGAAAGTAATTAATTCCGAACGCGAAAATTAATTAACATAGTTGCCAAATTGTCAATAATTATGTTTAGTAATGTGAGAGTAGTACCTCTATCACACGCAAACAAGTTATTCATAGTTAGTTTGATGGGTTGCCTGGATTGAATTCCTTTCATCATCATTACAGAAGCTTTATTGGTATTGTACTGCAAATGATGAAGAATGAGTTCACTTTCCTTGAAAATACTCGTGGCAATCCACATTCCAAAACGAATAATGAAAAGTATTATAATACATATTAGGTAATATTGTAGGTGAGAAAGCATGCCTTCCTGGTTGTTGAATTGATTTTTTCCGGTAATAATAATGAACATACTAACGGTAATTGCTGGGCTCATGGTGAAAAGAACTCCGGGCAATAGATAGGCACATAACACTTTGTTTCCGACAGAGTAGAAAACCTTCAAAGAATCAAACAAACTAACGACTCTTAATGTTTGATTTTGATGTGCAGCAATTGTTCTTTTGGGCACTCCAGTTAAGTACATATTGATCCTTAAAGAGTTTTGTCTGGAAAGTTTATTTAAACAAAAAATATATAAAACAGACAATTGAACCATCATTTTTGATTTCTATATCTGATATCATTTTCAAGCTAATCATTGTTGGGACTTATGTACAAGGGCGTTCCCAGGAATTCTATTTGGTGGGGGCACACAATATATTTAGTGCAGAAGAGTCTCATTTTCGCAATAAAAATCGTCCTATAAAATTCGTATCAAATTTAAGTTAAAAAAAGGAAAAAAATGCGAAAATTTTGGCTATTTTTTAGTTCTTTGTTGCCTTTTTCCGGAATTTGGGGGGCACGGGCCACCACTGCCCCGCCCCTCTCGGTACGTCCTTGCGTGTGTAAAGTTACACCAAAATTTTATACCAACACTATGGTCATCTACTTTAGCAAGATGTTTGGGAACAAAACGTTAAACCCTCGAAAATAAATAGATCAGTTGAAAATCATCACATTAAGGAACGCTTAATACAAATTAAATTTTAGGATAATTCTTTGTAGCAAAAATTAGTTTGAGAATTTGTCACCTATAACGATTTTATTTTACAGCATATTATACTGCGGCTCGATTTTTCGAAGCCGACCCGAAAAATGTGAAACCCGAACCCGTTTTAAGCGAAAAATAATAACCTGACACGAACCCGTTATAAGGAATTAACATTCTGGAATTGCCCACTCTCACTGAAGAAGAGATTACTTGACTACTTATTATATGGGAGGTAAGCACTAGACTACTGGACAGTATAGGCAGAAAATATGTTTACAACTATAAAGGTTTGTCCGAACCCGACCCGAACCTATTTAACTAAAACAATTTCTTGCCCGAACCGTTTTGGTGAAGTCTCAAACACGACCCGAACTAGAGATCGGCACCCAACCCAAAACCCAAAAATTGGGTCACCCCAATCGGATTTGGGTTGAGTTTGGTTTCAGTTTTATCTATATCGAAGGTCATTAAAAATGGGTTGGGTTGGGTTGGGTTGAAAAATATTGGGTCAGAATGGGTCGACCCATCGATATTAATTTGTTAATTTGTTAATAATTTTTTACTCCTCACGGTATTAATCACCTAACCTCCATATACTTGTAAATATTTTGAGGTAGAAAAGAAGGTATATACTCATTACAGCAGTACATATACTCATATTCATCATTGATTCTGGCTTCATTTCAGTTTGCATATATATATATTTTTATAAGATAATATAGGAGATGATGTTTTTTGTGGAAGTGCGCACGGATTCGTACAGCGCATGTCTCAGTGTTACAGCCATGAAAGCCAGTCTATGGAAATATCCAAGACTATCACATCCCATTCCCATACCATCCCATACTATCCCATACTATAGATTAAAAGCATAAGTGTATAATGGCGCAGGGCCGTAACTACGGTGAAAGCAGGTGAAAATTTCTTTCAGGGCCGGACCTTAAGGAGGGCCAGGACTAGTTCGAATTCTTACGCAGATAATTTTTTTAACCAGCTGTAAAATATTATCACTACAATCTAACCACAAAAATCCCACTAATTGACTTTTTTTAATCCACCAATGAAATGACATTCCATTGAATTGAATGAAATGAAAAACTTATTCCAAATCTTCACGAATTTGTCCACCAAAATATCCATAAAATGCTAAAACTTTCGCGCTACGCGCGAATTTATACCAGTTTTTCATGTATTTAAGCCTAACTGTTACCCAAATTTTGTGACATTTACATGCCTTATGAAATCTTATCGCTAATTTGTAAATGATATTTTACTCTCAATAACCCATTTCAAATTGCAAGCTTGATTTATTTGACATATTTTTACGTAAACCGGTGATGTAACCCGCCAAACTATAATGCTAGGTACGGATCTGCGGTAGTACTTTGATTTACACTGATGGCTCTGGGGTTTTAGCCACTGGTAGGTTTTTGTCTTCTTGAAAATATAAATGGGGACGACTGAAGTAGGGATTTGCTATTCATTATGAACACGCAAATTGTAAGTTGGGGGCCAGGATCAATGAGATTTTCAGGGCCGGGACATGATCGTTACGGCACTGTAAGTGTGGACAGTCGTTATCTTAAATCGGTGTTCAAATAATATTATGGAAACAAACGGACAGACAAATAACCTATCTGTATTCGCATCAAGGTTCATTTCGAAACTTAAAAATTATTACGACATAACATTGTCTGATTTTAGAAGCCTTGTTGATGCGATATTTTCATACACAAGAAGCATTCCAATTCTCCTGCTACAATTACTATACATAACTCCGGCAAAGTGTGGTGTGAGTGGAGCAAAAATTAGCAAAGCCTTAACTAACTAAAACTAAATTATTACAGAAAGGACCGAAATAATTTTGCAAACAATTTGAAATATATTTTATGTGATGCATAAGCGAAAGGTTTTGCTTTATTAGTGTTCATAAAGTGAAAGTGTATACCTACAAGAATAATACATTGCGTTGTGTCAAAATTCTGAATTACATAAGAAGGACAGGTTATAATTTCTGTTGTTACACCTCATTATAGTGTCACGAAAAGTATGAAGGAAGCAGCAAGTGACGTCAAAACGTAATAACGAAAAGTTGAGTCAACTTCAACTTTTCGTCATAACGAAAAGTGCGTTACGTCACATTTTATGCTTTACTCATGCTTCGTGCGACACTCTACAGCCGGTCTTAAACATTAGGCTTGTATACTTACTGACTGTGAATAACAAAATCATTGCACATGAATTAATACTTCTTGTGTAAAACTAAAAACAGATAGGTTATATGTTCAATTATTGATGCTGACACCTTGTGCCTTGGACCTTGACCTGAGAGAGTTTTCTTGAAATAAAACTATACTACCATATAACTATGTAGAAATATAAACTGCAGTAACATTTATCTAAATGTTTAATCAATGCAAATAATTTTTACCATTTTTGCTTGACGTGTTTAGCAACATGTCCTTTCGGTATATTAAGAGAATAGTATAAGACACCGGAGCAGAAGAAGAAGGAGGAATTCATACATATTACATGTCGTGTATTGTGCAGACGTTACTCATTAAGCTTATTATTTTGGCAAGACATTTTTGCGAAATGATTTCGTCTGATCGAATGGAAAGTTTCCTCTCGGGCTAAAATGCAATAATAAAGAAGTAGATAAAATCTCACATTAAAGTTTTGAAATATGTAATTGAATCATTTCATTTGTGTTGTTTAAAAAATAGATCATGTACAATGCCAAAACTTGCCTATTTGTTTTAATCTTACTTGTATAAGCCAACGGCGAAAGTTATTCCGTTTTTGCTTGCAATTCCAAAGCCAAGTTTGGAACTGTCTTTCCAGACAACTTGGGTGAAATGTCCAATTTCGTCTCGATATCCTGGATTATTGAAGTTATACAACTTCACCTCGTCGTACCACTTTTTCACAACCTTCTGAGCTATAACTGTGTTTGAACCTAGGTCGCCCCAGGCCTGGAAAATATTTTCGCCATCATTTTTGCTTTTATATGCACATTTATGATTCATTTGCCCAATGGAAAGGTATATAGTATTCGGCACACGCCTTTGCATTCTTGTTTAACTGAAAAAGAAATTTAAAAAATCTCAATTTTCTACCAACATAGAAACAATTATATTTTTAATATTGTAGGACAACGAAATAAATCGTAAAGCTTAAAATTGTGTTTAATTTTTCTGAAATTGCTAAGAATAATTTTTGCAATATTGCAAAATGGAAAATAAATTATCGCTTACCGTGCGGTCCAGTACTAGAGGTTTTGCGTGATGCTGTTTGCGATATTGATTGTGAGCTTTCAAAGCCGACTCTTTAAAATCTAAAAAAAGAAGACATAAACTAATTTTCCAAAAATACTGTTTAGAAATTATTTAATTGAAGCTGATTACTGAATACATTGATAAACCTTAAAAGTAAAAATATCGAAACTAAGAAAGGAAAACAACTGACTGAAAGGTTTTACCTTGCGCATTTGCAGCTAATGCAAATAATGCAATGCAAACAATTGTTAATCGCAGACCGATCATGCTTGGATTTTTTTTACTTTTTGGTTTCGCTCTTCTTTAAGTTGGTTGACAATAAAATATTATTATTCAATAATACTGATCACAATACTTTCTTCGGCTTTGTGATTACAACGGGTGAGCGCTGAGCTTTATATTAAAAAAATTAGCCGCATTTAGAGCGTTTAGTTTTGACGGAAAACCGCATTGCGGCAGCTTTCGGGAGATCCTTGTAAAAATTTGGCAAATTGGGTTAAAGGAAAATACCGAAGTTTAGCTACACTTTAAATAAAGTTGTTTTAAGTAGTTCCTTAAGAATGCGGACGTGTTAGTTCTTTTTTTTGTAATAAATAATTCCGAGAATAATTGTTTCTTCTATCGGTAGACAAAATATTAATAAGATGAGCCAAACCAACATATATTTTCCCCGGACATTTCTATCTACCTCTAAGCTATTTTTGGTCATTCTATAACATGTAATGTTAGTGCTGACCTGCTGACCTTTATACAGATAATTGTATGCGTATTACTTCACGATGATTTTGAATAAAACTGGGAAAGTATCTCCTTCTGTCTATATTTATTAATAAATAGTTTGGTATCTAGTATCTACATTATACGCTATATAAACTAAAATATATTTAGGTCATTGACTTAAAGTTATAAATGAAAAATGTCGTCCTCGCACCTTTTCCATACCGAAATAACACGGTTTTTTAACAAGATCGAGGACTACTTGGTGTCACATAACCACATATACATTATACAATCGACAATCACGATTTTAATATTCCCGTAGGCAACATTATATTGACTGTATGTTAAGTACCATTTGTCATATTTTGTATAAGATCCTTTCTCGAACGCAGAAACCACAGAACGTCTGTGGTTTCTGCGTTAGAGTTAGCAGTAATTTAATTTTTGAAGTAACTACATTTGTTTATGTATGTGAGAGACATTCAGAGGGTTAAAAAAATTACTATAAAATACTAATACTGCCTAAATAACTGTCCAAATAAATTTTTCCCATAATACTATATAAGCTAGGCTTATATAAGCTTCTTCATATGATAATTCCAAAGCATCCTAATTTACTTAAAACTCTTTTAGATCATAATTAATTTAGAATTAAGAGACTAACATTTTCAACATACGTAATAAAGTGAATCTATCAAATAATTGTACCTTTTTAGACGCAATTTAGAATGAGTTGTACCCATTAAATTTATTATTAATAGAATAGAATACTTTAATGCAACAACGGTAGGATGTCCAGTAACTTTGACTAAATAAATAAAATGCTCACTTATTACAAATTTTTTTATTCTATGAAAATAAATCATTTACATTACTAATATTTAAAAACGAAAAATGCATTTGACTTTTATTATCAACAATCCAACAATTCTTACGACACAGTGAACGAATATGCAATTTCTTTAAATGCATTTTATTTTCTTATCTATGTAATTCTGAAAAACATTATTTGACCATATTAAGTATTATAAATAATTAAATAATTAAAAACTTACAATAAACATAATTTTCCATTTTATGCATGTTTGCGAGATTTGAGGCATAAATTTTATTTTGAATAGTATGCAGCCCAGGAAATTAAAAAATTGTTTGCAAAAGCGTAGTTAGAGTTAGAAACATTTAAGTACTAACTTTGGGTATGAATATCCAGACTTTTTAATATTCCTGAACTTTTGGCGTATTCTAATTGACGTTCGACAACTAAGGCGGGGTGTGGAATCACACTGTTAAAATTTTCAACCGCTTGTAACATTTTATTTCTTACTGTGTAAATTCTTCCCTTGGTTTGCAATGCACTTTTCACAACCGGACTGAACCCTAACATAAATTCCATTGGATTCCCTTGTCCATAAGCCTCTTTAAATATATTAATCAGAGGATTGTCTTCAGACAACAATCTTTCTGCAAATTCTTGTTCCCCGACTATTTCGACCGGAAACCCTAATTTAGAAGAAATCTTCACAAAATCGTCGGTTGTCATTGGAAGACCATCTGTAATATTATAAAGGCCTAACTGCGCTTTGTCATTAAATAAAATAGATACTGAGATTTGTGCGGCAATATTAACGGGAATGAAATGCCAACCTCCGGGAATATCGAGGAATATTCTTAACCTCAAGGCTGAGAGCAACACATTAATAACAAAATTTGCGTTTGGTGAAAAACGTCCAGTTTCGCTATGGCCAGTCATACTTGGAAATCTGAAGACTGTGCAAGGAATACCTCGCTGGATGGCTTGTGCTATCAATTTTTCTGAAACAAATTTTGTTAGCGGGTAACCTCCTTCTGCTAAATCTTCTACTTTACAATCGTCAATTGGAAGTTCGTCGGAAATAAACCCGTCTTCGTCAAATTTTGTCGCAACTGACCAGGATGACGTATAATATACTCTCTTCGTTTTAAATGTTGTTGCAAATTCTAAAATTTTTACCGTTCCCACTACGTTCACAGAACGGATATCCAATTTACTTTTTGATTCCATATATTTTTCAATGTGGTTTGTTTTAGCGGCACAATGAAAAACTGCGTCGACATCTCTTGCTAATTTGTCGTACTCTTGTTTAGACATTCCTAAAGAATCTTTAGTTACGTCTCCCACAACAGCTGATAAATTAGCATTCGCAGATATAAAATGAGATAAACTAAATTTCTTTAAATTCAGTTGCAGTCTTTTTTCTGCACTTTGAATATTCGAGGCACGAATCAAGCAAAAAATGTGGACGTCTTCTTTTTTCAATAACTCGGTCAAAATGTAAGGAGCGAAAAGACCGGTCACCCCAGTGAGCAAAATCGTTTTTATTTTAGAAGCTGCGACAGGTTCGCCAATTTTTTGAATGGTGTCCGGCAATTTTGAATCTTCCTGAGCTAGTTTGAAACCGGAAGCTAAAATTGATTCTTCAGAAACTTGAATATTTATTGTCAGTGTTAACTCCGCTAAATATTTTGTAAGAGTTTCTAAAGTTGGATAATCTAACAAAGAAGAAGGATTTAAAGTCAGCTGTTTTCCAAACAACTGTTGTAATTTGTTTCGCATTTCAACTGCCATCAAAGAATCTAAACCCATATCGGAAAATGTTTGGCGTTCGTCGATTTTTTCGGATGATGGAAGTTTTAACGTTTGCTGGATGATGGTTATCACATATTTTTTAATATACTCGGTTCTTTCTTCCATAGAAAATTTGTCTATTTCTGTCCAAAATTGTTCCGAATGCGCAGATTTCGTTTCAGAAAAGTTCTGGTCTACGTAAACTTCAGAAAGGAAATTTAAGGAATCAAATACTTGGCTGAAAATCGTGCGGTCAATTTGAATAATTCCTAACTGCAAGAAAGGGAGACTCATGCAAAACTTTAAGGCTGAGATACCTTGGGTTGGTGTAAAAGGATGAATACCAAAGGCTCCTTCTTTTCCGTAACTAGTGTTAACTGCTGCACCAATATGTGACCAAGCTCCCCAATTTATAGTTTGGGCAGGCAAACCCAATGAATGTCTGTAGGCTACCAATGAATCCAAAAACATATTTGCTGCACTATGATTTGCTTGACCAGGACTTCCTACCAAACATGCAACCGAGGAAAAAACCACAAAGTGCTCTAGCTCAAGGTTCTTGGTCAAGTTGTGTAAATGCCACCCACCCTGGACTTTTGAGTTGAATACAGTTTCAAATTTTTCCCATGTTTGGTTTAGAATGATTCCGTCGGAAATTGCACCAGCGGAATGAATCAATCCACGCAAGGGAGGCATTTCCGTTTTAATGGTTGCAAATAAACTTTCGCACTGTTTCAAATCTCCAACGTCAACTTGACGTGTAAGAATGCGAACACCTTTTCTGCTAAGATTTTTTAAAACCTTCCGAGTGTTTTCGTTAGGGGCTGTTCTTCCAACTAGAACCACATGCCTTGCTCCACATTTCACCATCCACTTTGCAACTTCCAGTCCTATTCCGCCTAAGCCCCCAGTAACAAGATACGTTCCGTTGTCGTTAAACAATAAATCATTTGCGAACTGTTTGCCAACACTTTCTTTAATTTCTGGAATAGTAACCACCACTTTACCAATATGATGCGCTTTCATGAAATAATTAAGCGCGTCTTTAATTTGCGAAACAAAAAATCGTGTGTATGGCAATGGTTTAATTATTTTTTCTTCAACCATGTGCCGCATAGTTGACATTAGTGTACTCAGCTCCTCTTTTTCAATAGCTTCTAAATTTACTATTGTGTACTTCACATCAGGACGCAACTTCTTGACGTCTTCTGACTGCCAAATATTGACTTTTCCCATTTCCACAAAGCGCGCATTCTTTGCGCACGCTCTCAATGAAGTTTCCTTAAAACCTTCTCCTGTCAATGAATTGAGAACCATATCTACTCCTTTTCCGTTTGTAACTTTACTAATTTCCTTTCCGAATGTTAAGTCCCGGGAATGGAAAACATGTTCAATCCCTATCGACCTTAAATAAGCCCTTTTTCTTTTGCTGCCAGCTGTCGCAATAATATTCGCTCCAATATGACGCGCTATTTGAATTGCGACTAGTCCGACTCCACCTGATGCTACATGTATTAATATGGTTTCCCCCGAAAGTAGTTTACCAACGTTAATTAGACAGAGAAGGGCCGTGAGACCAACGGATGGAAGCGTTGCAGCTTCTGCAAATGTAAAATCATTAGGCTTACGAAACAAAAGCTCATGATTAACAACCACGTGGCTTGCTACGGCGCTAGAATGAGAAATCCCATAAACCTCATCTCCGATTTTGTATTTCATCACATTTTTGCCCATCTTGGTAATCACACCACTAAAATCAGTTCCAACAGCTTGAAATTTTGTGATATACATGTCCGGCTTTAAAATGGTAAAAATATCTCGGAAATTGAGAGCGGTGGCCTTAACAGAAACTTCTACAGAGTTTGGTTCTACAGGTAAATTTTCTTGGGGTGCAAAACTCACATCTTGTATTGCTCTGCTTTTGGGGATTGTGATTTCATAACGACCATTAGGTAAAACTAAAGGAGCTGGTTGCGCTCCAAGCGGACACAATCGTAAAACATGTCGTTTGTTTTTCCTATAAGCAACGTGTTCCTCTTCCTGGTTCCACATTTCACTAAACACTTGAGAAAATTCGTACGAAGAGTCAACGTAATCCGGATCAAAATCAACGGAACTACAACTGATGGTAGGAAATTCATTCCTGAGACATTTAAGAACTCCTAAAACTGTTGCGTGCGCCGGATTTACATTTCCCTGATCTCCGACCATAAACATTCCCCTAGTGGCACAAATGACTTTAACGTGCGTATGATTGGACGAAATAAATTGAAAAATGTAAAGAGCATTTTGGCAAAATATTTCTTGTTTTTGAGAAATTTCCAAAGAGGATAATAATAAAATATAACCTTTAACGTCATATGGACGTATTGAGTCTGCCAAAAAGTTATGAAGTTGATTTTTATCAGCACAATTAAGGTTTTCTGTTTCAATGTTTACAATAATAACATGATCGCCCGAATTCTGTATACATCTTTCCAGCTGATCGGTTACCGAGATATCCTTGCCAGTAAAAATTACCCACGCAACCAGTTTTGTTGGCGACAGCGGTAAACGATGTTTGTACATTGGATTGTAGTCTGACGCCTGCACAACAAGATCTGAAACAAAATCAGAGTCGTGGGAAATATTTTCTACGTGTTTGAAGCCATTTTGAAGTAAAACATTTGTCCATTTTTCTTGACTCACACAAGGATGAGTTCGAATATCTAAATCCTTAAAACGCCAATAACCGTCAAGAATTCCAAATATAATATCTACGGTTCTAATTGGAGCAAACATTTCTTGCAGAAGCAGTAGACCTAATGGTGCCAAAAGTTGACGCATGTTTTGGATTGAGACATCTAAATATTCCGTGGCATGAATAACATTGGCTGCGACAACGATGTCATAAGTGTATGGAATGAAACCTTGATATTTAGGGTCATTTTCAATGTTTAGGATTTTAAACTCAATACCTGCAATATTTTTAAACATTTCCTTCGCATCTGTTAAAAAATGAGGCGAAACGTCTGTGAAAGTGTAACGAAATGGGATTCCTTGCTTTTGTAATCCTTCAATTATTGCCTTGCAAGTTGCCCCACTTCCAGCTCCAATTTCCAAAATTCGAACAATCGAACCTTCCGATTTAATGAGTTTAAGTATATTTGGTACATAGAATTTTAGTACCCAGTTAGCCATGTTTACTGTTAAACCTTTTGTGTAGACAAGTGTGGGATCTAATTCAGGACTGCTGTTATCAAAGAGTAAATTGACGCCGGTTACTTTGCCTTGGAGAAAATCGACAATATTTTTCATGACATGACTCAAAATTTGTATTTCGGGCCATTTAAAAGTGAAAGTGGCGTGTATTGCCAAAACTTTATTTCTTTTTTCAATCCAATCTCTTCGAGTGAACGTCGGAAGTTTATAAACCCATTTATTTTTCTCTAACCTGTCTAAAATTCCGTCCTCTGACAAAATCTCTAAAAGTCTTTCCACAAGAAGCAAATGAGTATTGGACAACAGCAAATCTGTCATGAATATTTGCGATGTGAAAGGAACGCCATTTTGTGGTTTCCATCCCAAGTTGTCAAAAGCCAGTAAAATGTAACAGACACACAGTTCATTGGCTAAACACATTGTTTCTTTTATATGTTGTCGTTTATCCTTGAATTCTAAATTCATTTCATCAAAGTTTACCATTCGATTAGACAAATGGGAAAAGTTGACCTTATAATTCCATGGACTATCTCTTGACCTCCATGCTAGTTGGTACATTCCTGGCAATTTATTTTTGAACGCGCCAATGACATTCGTAAAAGATCCAATAGATGTCTTAACTAATCTTAAGCCATTCATGATAGCAAGCATCTTCGATTTGTCGTCGTATAAACGAACCGACAAAACTCCATTAGTGACATCTTTATACGCATGTGCAAAAAATATTGGAGATTTAGCTTTTGAAACAAAGGTGAAATTATTGACACCAACGGGAAGATACAAATCGGAAGTATTTTCTCCCACTGTGAGACTTGCTGCTTGAATCATTGCGTCTAAAACAATTGGGTGCAAAACGTATTCCTTAATATTTCCCGCTGTTGTGGGACAAGGAATTTCGGAAATTACTTCATCAGCTCCCCGATATATTTTTGACATACTTTTGAATGTATCCCCAAACTGTATACCTATTTCTCCAGCATTTTTGTAAAATTCGGTGCAAGAAACTTCTGTTTGACAATGAGATTTCGCCTGTTGTAAATCACCGTCAAAATGATTCCCTGTTAGATCTAAAGATACTTTCGCTCCTGCAAATAGCTGCCATCCTTTTTCATCGTTGTAACCATTTAATTGTTTGTACAAATACACTCTAACAAGTAATCCGTCGTTATTTTCAGTTTCTGAAGCAACTACTTGAAGCTTATGTTCTTTATCTTCTTGTAATTCCATTGGGGCTTCTACCACAAAATCTTCAACAAGAAGACGACCTTTATTCAATTCGTCGGCAAATATGTCTTTCCCTGCCGCTAAAATAATTTCCAAAAATCCTGCCCCGGGAAATACAATTATGTTTGCTACTTTGTGATCCATCAGATATGAAAAGTCATTCAAATCTAAAGTCTTCTGATACACGTGCTCCTTCACAGCTGCTAAAGGCAATTTTCTTCCCAGTAGAGGATGCAAAGGTTTCGTAATTGGATCGGACTTTGTCTCAAACCAATATTTCTGACGTTGAAACGGATAATGTGGTAATGACACTTTTTCCCTTTCGTAACAGGAATCTAAACCGTCCCAATCAATATCTAAACCATTTGTATACAATTCAGAAACGCTCGTGAGGAGAGTCAACCAATTTTCTTCATTTCTTCGGATGGAAGGAAGCCACAGAATATTTTTAGAATCAACCGCGTGAAAATTTGACATTGCTAGAGCCAGCAAAATTGGACGTGCTCCAATCTCAATAAAAATATTACAACCTTCGCTTCGAAGTTTTTTAATTCCTTTCGTGAAATCAACCGTGAACCGTGCATGCTTTTGCCAATACTCTCCATTCATTTCCCCGCCTTTTAAAATTGCCCCCGTGGACCCAGACACGTAATGACAACGTGGAGGTTTGTACAGGATTTTATTACTTGCCTTACCAAACTCAGTGATAATTTCTTCCATGGCGCGAGAGTGAAAAGCATGAGACGCGGCAAGCAGCTGAGTTTTAATTTGGTTAGTTGCGCATAAATTTGCAAATTGTGTTAACGATGATTTCTTTCCGGAAACGACTAATTCATCAGGAGAATTAATTACTGAAATATCCAACCAATCGTTGGGGTTGGACTCAGAAAAGAATTGAACCAGTTGAATAACTTTTTCCTGGTCACAACTAACCGCTAACATCCCTCCATCCGGTATATTACAAATCAAACGGCTGCGATCGATTACCAAAGTGAGGGCTTCTTCAAGGGTCATCATTCCCGCAGCAACAGAAGCGGCAAACTCTCCAACGCTATGACCCAGGACGTAGTCTGGCTTGATTCCAAAACCCTCCCACAACTTCAACAGTCCATACTCGATACAAAATATTGCAGATTGACTGTATAACGTTTCGTCCAAATTGAAGTGCCTTTCTTCACTCCACAATACATCGGCAATAGAGATTCCAGTGTTGTTAAAAACGATTTGGCTACAATCATCGAAATGTTTTTGAAAAATTTGACTTGTGTCATACAACGATTTAGCCATTCCCGCATATTGCGAACCTTGTCCAGTGAAAAGAAATGCAATTTTGGGTTCTTCATTTGTCAACGGTTGCAAATAACTTTGAGTTTTGGTCAATTTTTGTTTCATATCATTGCAATCGGTAGCAATAGCTGTAAAACGGTGTTTTAAATGTTGTCTCCCAACATTCGCAGTGTAGCAAATGTCCTTCAAATTTAATTCCGGGTGTGTTTCTAAATGATGATGGTAATAGGCAACCATATCGTTTAGAGCATTTTCAGTTTTTGCGGAGAGGGTTAGTAAATGGTGAGTTCTGTCTCTTTTCGGGGTTTTATCCCACTCTGTCCTTGAATTGAGTGGAGGTTCTTCGAGAATTACGTGAACATTCGTTCCACTAATTCCAAATGAGCTAACTCCAGCTAAACGTTTCCTTTCGGGACCCGTTGACCACTCCATACCCTTTAGAGGAATTACCGCTGGTAGGGAATTTAAATCAATGTTTGGGTTAATAGTTGTTAAATTTCGATGTGCAGGGATAAACTGTTTCTCCATTGCCAAATTAACTTTCAGTAACCCCACCAAACCTGCGCACGACTCTGTGTGACCCGTATTTGTTTTTACTGAACCAATAATTAATGGTTTATCTCTTTTTGCTTTGTAGCCTGCAGAAATTGCAGCAAATTCAATTGGATCACCAATGGGTGTTCCCGTTCCATGCGCCTCTACATAATCTACCTCTTCCGGTTTTATCCCTGCTACTTTGAGAGCATCTTTAATTGCAATTTCCTGGCAATATTTGCTGGGAGTGCCAAAGCTGGAAGTGGTTCCTTCGTTACTCAGCTGCAGAGCCTCTTACAATGGAAAGAATGCGATCTTTGTCTCTTAAGGCATCTGGTAATCTTTTCAAGACGACGACAACGACACCTTCAGCACGAGCGAATCCATCGGCCTTTTGATCAAATGTTTTACAATGACCGTCTTTGGCCAAAATGGAAACTTCGCTGTGCGGAAAGTGATCGATTAATAAATTGACTCCTGTAGCCAAAGCTAAATCTGTCTCTCTCTTCCTCAGACTGTCACATGCCAAGTGCAAGGCGACCATTGAGGAGGAACATCCGGACTCAGTGGCGACATTGGGTCCATTGAGTCCAAGGAAATAGGAGACACGTGCAGAAGTTGCACTGAATGCATTTCCAAGAACGACGTGGTGGAAATCTCTTCCGGTGGTGTTCTCAGTCAACAGACGTTCATACTCATGAGTCCACACTCCAGAAAAAACTCCCGTGTTGCTCCCCTTTAATTTCAATGGGTTCACAGCTGCAGACTCCAAAGCCTCCCACGCCACCTCCACCATTAACCGCTGTTGAGGATCCATGAAACATGCCTCTCGTGGACTGATCCCAAAAAACTTTGCGTCAAATTCGTCAATCCCGCATTTCAGAAATCCAGCCATGATCGAAGTAAATCTCGGGTCGCTTCTTTGATGTTCTTGCAATCGCTCCAAAGGGATTGAACTAATTCCGTCTCCACCCGATTCCAAAAGCTTCCAAAATTCATCCACGCTGTTCGCTCCAGGAAGACGACAACTTTGGCCAATGATTGCAATGGAATTCTTGATGTCATTGTGAGATGATTTCGTTAGTCCATTCAAACGAGGAGGGGTAGTCCTGTTTAGCAGGTGAGCAAATGTTGAAGTAAAAGCAGTTGGTGCGGTCTGTAAAATATTATTTTGCACCATTAATAATTTTTGTGAATCAATAATATCACCAGTGTTTTCTATTGTAAGTATATGCAATTATATTATTTGTACGTCTTGTCTTACTTTGCCACTGAAAATGTAGGGAAGAACTTCACCGATAAAAATTAGCATCCAAGTTTCATTCTAAGAAATAAGTAGAATAATTTTAAGGAAATAATTTAATGCATCCAATATTTAAGGAAAAACCGCCCAAAAATTATACATTGATTTCGGGGTAGATGAATGTTGCCTATTTAACCATAATGATAAAAAATTATAATAAATATTACTGCAATGTTGTTTCTTTGATTTTCGGATTGATTCGACGACTGCCAGGGTTTAGTTGCCCCAAAATTCCACATGCTTACTTCAGCGCTGTTCCTTTAATTGTTAAAAATATATAAACCAAATGTTGAGTGTACAGTTATGACACGACATTAAAGAACGCGTTTAGGATATTGTAACGGAGAGGGGAAGAGCTTCTGGGGTCGATAGTAGATAAAAATAATTGTTAGCGAAATAGTTATGCAGATTTAAGTAGTATTTGCACTTTTGCTGTCAGAAATATAATGATTTGCGTTAGCTTACAGAGTTGTTGTGTCTTGGGGTTTATCAGCCATTACAACCATGTTGCTCTCCAAAACTTTAATCTCCAAATGGGGAAGAGCTTTCTTCAAAACTTCCCCAAAAGGCAATTTCCCAACTAAAACCAACAATTTTTATATATTTTTTTATGTCTATTGGGGGAGATCAGCTTCGGTTGACTAGTATGACAATAAAGCTTATACAATACAATACAATACAATACAATACAATTTAATTAATCACTGACTTCATTAATTGGTCTTCAACAATCCATGCAATTAAATTCAAAGTCATTACATATTGTTAATAATGTTTAGGTGTATTGCTACTAATTACATAGTTTTCATACTGTTTTTTTCTTATAAGGAAAAAATTACATACCCGAGTTTCCTGCAGCCAGAAATTGTTTCAAGCAAATGTAATCTTCGTACGAAGGTTTCAGGATCATGAAATGAGCGTCTAGTGGGGTGTAATTTTGTGGCATTCCAAATATTGAAAGATCGTCTTCACTTCCAAACAATTCATCGCAGTTTTTCACAATCTGTGGAATAAAAGAATCAGTTTAGAATTTACTTCTATAAAGCTTCTCTATCAATTAATGTCCTGCATAACTTTAGTACGATGTCGGCATGAAACAAGACACAATGTTTCATAACGTACACGCCATGGCCACCCCACTTGCTTTCTCTCTCGTTTTTAGGGTAACTCAAAGAAAAAATTACGGGTGCTCACTGTGGAAACGTGGTAAAGGAAGAGCTGTGTTTGAAGTTTTTGATGTTTTTTTTTAAATAAAATTTAAAAACCCATGTACAGTACTAGTGCTATATTCAGCTACAACTATTAATACATGAGTGGGCATACCTTTGCATGTAAAAAGTAATAAATAA
>JABASD010003811.1:0-18124 GCA_019776165.1 Pogonognathellus flavescens | reverse complement strand
TTTTTTGATTGACACACTCACGGAAAGCACGTTTTCATCCTTGACACACCACCAACGAATTACAATATTATGCACAAAAGCAAAATACTCTCACAAGGCAAAACTAAAACTATATACCCAAGTAGAAAAAACAGACGCACAAAACACACAATTCCTTGTTACGTCTCTATACTACTTCTACTACTAGGAATTTCTTCTACACGAGTGTGTGTGTGTGTGTGTGGGTGTCACATTATTTATTAAGTGATGGAACTTCGTGGAAGCACTTTATAGGAATGCATTGTCTGTCTGTCTGTCTGTCCGTCTGTGAACGCACACGCCCGCACACAACCTGCTATACAAGTTGTGCGCAAAAATTTACCATGAAGGAGAGGTCATGGAGAAAAATGACAAAGGACAAAGCTGTTCCCCTTCACCTCAGCTGCAATATGGCGAGGTCAACATTGGGTCATGAGGTCACCCAAAGGTCAACCGATAAAAACTAAAAAATTTATCCAAAATGATAAAAATAAGTTTTCCCCCTTGACCTCAGCTGTCAATATAGTAGCGTCAAAACAGGGTCACGAGGTCATTCCAAGGTCAACCGATAAAAAATCGACAAAACGGTCTCCAAATCATTAGAAAACTTGTCTCACACCTTCCAAAGTCATTCAAAATTTGGCGCACAGCACCCAAGTTATTAAAAGTTTGTCGCGTATCACCCCAAATTATTGAAAGTTTGTCCCATTGCATCCCAAAGCATCCAAATTATGATTAAATTATGATTTTATTCCATCACTTTAATATATGCGTTTTACTATGGTTTATTAGTATAATATCATTATTGTTTACAAAACAATCGACATAATTGGCAACAACAAGAAAGACAACTTACTTTATTTGTAGCATTGTAGCCGCTACAGTTCGATTAAGATTAAGGAGACCATACCTCATATTTATAATATAATGACTAATGAATAATTAAATTGTATTGATCATAATTTTAACGATTCATAAAATGAGCATTCATTTAGAGAGCAATTTTTGAAAGGTAGGCACAACAGAAGTCTATACTCAGCGTTGTCCTTCTTGTTTTGTTTACATTGAGTACCATATGATACGATACGGTGCAGTGGCGGAACTTTCGGTGAGCTAACAAAGTTTTGTCAACTTTACAAAATGTAATAATGTAAATAAATCAAATTATGGTTTCCTTTCTATCATAATCAAATCATAAATCCGCAGTCCCATTTGTAAGTATTCCTCTTTAAAAATCTGATTGATATTTGCTAACAAAATAATTTATATTCTTTGCTAAGGATGTGGTTTTCAGCTTTTGCGGTATACTAACGACTGATTGTCTTGTCACTTGTCAGCCACTTGTTAGATGTTTTGCTCTATTAAAAGGGGTTATTTGCGGGCTGCGGTCGTAAACAACCCCTTTTTCAGGAATTTCGGGGAACACATGTCCCCAGTGCTCCCCCTCTGGTTATTGCCAATAGAAAGATCATAATTTATTATGTATTATTTTAATCATGAATCCAAAATATAAAGTACAAAATCATACGGGTATTAGTATATTTGGTGTTACCCTGCAAGAATTAAACTTTTCAAGCATTTCAAGTAACTCTAATGACTAAACTGGAACTCTGTTGTGTTTTATGTATTTCAGATTTATTTTTCGGAAAAATAACTGCTACGAATATCACGATTCCTATATTATTCCTTAGTAGAAGTTCCCTACAAATGAAATGCCGACGTGGCCGTCTATTCTGATAGGATCGGTATGGCTAATAAGCACAGTTACACTTGACCCGATTTCAGCTATACGAACTTACGATGAGAAAAGAATTGCTCAGCTACGGTACATAATTGTAAATTACAACGATTTTTGCTTATTTTTACAAATTAATTAACTATTTGTAAATTATTATTTTACAGGCAAGAAGTTTTGGAAATGTTTTACCACGGGTATGACAATTATTTGTTACATGCATATCCGTTTGATGAACTAAGACCTCTGTCTTGCGATGGAATGGATACATGGGGAAGGTAAATCGTCATTGTAAAATATATCATAGAAAAAATATTACAATATCATCGATCAAGGGCGTAACTAGGGTTCTGAGAAGGGGGTCAGACAAAATTAAAAAGTGGACAAAGCTGCCTACGGCTGCAGTTGCCTATAACCCCATCCTTTTCATAATCTGATATGGAGAACCGAAGCTTTGTGATCTCATGCGTAGATACTAGATATGCCCTTGTTAAATTCATAAATCTTTTACATGTCTTTATTTATTTTAGTTACTCTCTCACTCTGATTGATACGCTCGACACTTTGGCGATCATGGGCAGTAAGTTTACCCAACATGTATATTTTGTTTTTCTATTATTAAGGGAGATGGAGGATGATATTAGGAGGGCTTATGGGTCTAATACTATTCTAATAATTTTAATTGTTTGGTTGCATTAGATTTCTCAGAATTTCGGCGTGTGGCACAGTTGATTATTCATAATGCTCAATTTGATATGAACATCAATGTTTCAGTTTTCGAAACAAACATTCGTATATTAGGAGGACTTTTATCAGCTCATCTTCTTAGTCATAAGTAAGTGAAAACTAACCATTAAAGTCCACAAGACTTTTTTGGTTGATGTCTCTCCTCTAACTATAATAGCAATAAATAACAATATTTTGTGTCTGTAATTTAGGGCAGGAATGGAAATAGAAAAAGGCTGGCCCTGTAATGGACCTCTTTTAAGGTAATTTTTGTCCAAATTAACATTAAATAAATCTCGTTAGTTTCTAAAAAATATCATCAGCTATCTAAAATTATTATTGTATATAGACTGGCCGAAAAAGTTGCAAGAAAATTACTACCTGCATTCGATACAAATACTGGCATGCCTTACGGAACGGTTAATCTACGTTACGGGGTCCCTCCAAACGAGACTCCCATTACTTGCACCGCTGGAGTGGGAACTTTTATTGTTGAGTTTGGAGCTCTGAGTAGATTGACTGGAGATCCATTATATGAAAAGGTATGCATTCTATTTTAGAGTTAACTGTTTAAAATTCTTGCAAAAAAATGAATTAATGTTGGTGGAGTGAATAGCTGATGATTTATTTGCATGGAAATGAATAGGTTGCCTTACGAGCTTTACATTCTCTTTACTCTAAACGATCATCGATTGATCTGGTGGGTAATCACATCGATACAGAATCTGGTAAATGGACTGCCCTTGACTCGGGCATTGGTGCAGGCGTCGACAGCTACTTCGAATATTTAGTCAAAGGAGCAATTTTGTTCCAAAAACCTGAACTGATGCACATGTTTCGGGTTAGTTTTAAAGCAATTGAAAAACACTTGGGGAAAGGCGGATGGTATGTGTGGGCGACTATGGGTCAGGTAAATAACTACGACTTGTATATATGCTTAAATATTTTATACTATGAAATGATTTTATTTGACAGAGGGATACTTCTTTGTAATACGTCTTTGCAATTTTTGTTTATTTATTTATAGGGACACGTGTCAACAACAACATTTCAAAGGTAAGGCAAAGATTCTCCTTATTTTGTTAGAAGTACTTGTACCGTTACACTTTTAATAAAAAAACTGCCTATACTCTAATGACATTACATATCCAGAATCTGGATTCCAGATCTACTTAAAATTGATGTATGACTTGTATTTTTGATAATCTGATGAAATGAAATTGTATTAGTCTGGAAGCGTACTGGCCGGGGCTGTTAAGCCTGATCGGAGAGTTTAAGACAGGAATGAAAGCAATGACCAATTATCACAGAATTCTTAAGCAGTATGGCGGATTACCAGAACTGTACAATATAGTCCAAGTGAGTTTTTTTGTTAAGCTTACGGAATCAAATATAGCGACATTATTTAAATATTTTCTGTTTTACCAACATTACTTACGTTAAAAAATAATTGACATCACCCCAATTCTGCAGGGAAGAGCTAGTCACCAGAGAGAAGGTTACCCTCTTCGGCCAGAATTAGTTGAGTCAGCTATGTACCTTTATCGAGCAACAGGAGATCCTTACATGTTGGAAATTGGGGAAGACATACTTCACTCCATTCAGCATTCTGCAAGAACTGAATGCGGTTTTGCCACTGTAAGTTGTAGTTTTTATTTGACGTAGTCTTAATTTAGGAATTCAACAAAATCAATATGCTTGAAAATTATTTTGGAGATTGCATACGTATAAATATTCTTGCAGATTCGAGATGTGACAACTTTGACTCAGGAAGATCGAATGGAATCATTTTTCCTAGCAGAAACAGTGAAATATCTATATTTGCTTTTCGACCCTTCTAATTTCCTTCTGGTGAGTTTTTGTGCATTCACAATTATAATTTTGTATGATTTTCATTGCTTCCTTCTGTCTTATGAATTATTGTTTTATAAATTAAAAAACACAGAGCGAGGAAGACTACATGGTGATTGATCATCCACATGGAAAATGCACTGTGTATGCCGGTGGTTATATATTTAATACAGAAGCTCATCCCATTGATCCTTCAGCCTTAAACTGTTGTACTGGAATCCGAGATGAAGAATTACACGAAGAAATTGCAAATATCGATCAGATTAGAACGGCTTCTAAATTCACTGGAAAAGTTAAACCCACAACACCAAAGAAGAATGACATTCCTATTAGTAAACAACAGACATCTCAAGAAAAGAAATCTCAGAGTAACGAAAGCCAACAGAAAAACGAAAATCAAGTAACAGGCACTGGGACGGCTACAATTACTAAACTTAGTGACGACGAGGTGAATGAAAATATACAAGTATCAAATAATGAAGGAGCTTGCAAACCTGATAAAGATTTAATGCCGGAGCATCAACCAGATGAACTTCCGAAATTATTGGAGCCTCCAAGAATGCTGGACGATAGTTCTTCTGTTTTGGAAAAGCTCTTGAAGAAATTATTTGAAGAACAGGAAACCCAGAATTTGAAGAAAGTAAGTCTAATCGAAACACAAGTGGGGGAAATCAACCATGGTCCCATAGATTTTTCCAAACCTGAATCGATTTTTATAAATGATAATGACATGGATCAAAAGATTCAATCAATTGTTGGCAAACACACAACGAATAATCGTGGCAAAAAGGAATTGTCAAAATCTGACGTTAAAACAAATTCAGAGAGTGCGAGCACCAAGGAAGAGCATACTAATAACAGAATTAAAGTCAGGAGCAATGAAGAAAGTCCGGATTTTGATTTGATATTCTCGTCACATACCACACGAAGTTTATCCTTCTACTTTTCTTTGAAATGGCTCAGAAACTTTCCCGATCTCATCAGACAGCTCATTCCTTCAGAGAGATTTGATTTACAAGGATTCTATGCTCGTATGAGCGACCAATTTACCACAGAGCAATTTATCAAGGAGTTCAACTTGACATCTAAATGGGTCCACGACTACCAAGTGTTAAAATGTCCCAGTGTAGGCATCGCTGACAGATTCATGTTTTTCAAACCATCCTTAGACGATTAAAATTAGATGGTAAATTCCGTCGGTTGTTTCGAGAGATTGTTGGAAATATGATATGATTATTATGTGTGTATTGTATGCATTTAGCACTTAGAAATAATATCAGTTTAGCAGGACAATTATGAAGTGATGTGTAAATACTAAAAATAGTAAATGTTGGTATATTTAAGGTTTATTTATTTTGGTGTCTAAATTATTTATTTAATTGTTATGACTTTTTCGATATTTGTTGAAGTGATGAAGATGATTAGTCTGTTGATGTTATTTTATTTATATTGAAACACTTCTACAAATTGATTCCCTTCTTTGTTCTTGTAGCAATTGAAATCTATAAAGTGATACTTAGGCCCAGTGTGGTCAAATAAAGGAGATTTTTAAAAATCAATGAAAGAATGTAAACTATAAATATTATCGCTGATTTATTAAACTCTAAACTATGTAACAGTAATGTAACCATTATAAGATTTATAAAAAGTCTCGTGGCAAATGAAAGAAAGAACAAGTCATTTAAGGGTACTTGGGTTTAAAAGAGAAAAATAGTTAGGGAATCATTCGTCCGCAGCTTGCTTTTTCTTTTTCTTCTTCTTTTTGGGTTGATGGTCACCGTTGTCGATTTCTTCAGCAATATCCTCTGCAACCTTTCCAGCATAAAAACTGCTCTCCAAAGGATCCTCTTGGTGCTTTTTCTTCTTTTTCTTAACAGGTTCCACTGTTTCCTCCTTAGTTCCATTAACTTCTTCATCGTCGTCGTCCAACTTTCGCTTTTTCCCTTTCTTTTTCTTTTTGCTTTCGGCTGCCATAGACAAAGAAAGATTCATAGATTCGTCTAAAGCTTCTTTCATAACATCAACATTCTTCCTAGGTACGTCACCACTCTCGTAAAATTTCAATCGTTCTTCAACTTGTTCCCTGAGTTTTTCGCCGAATACACTGTTCGGTGTTTCTAAAAGACAATAAGATGGTTCTCAATTATACTTCCATTTTGTGTTTCATTAAAGCATTTTTATAAATAAATATCAGGATATCTCAGTTGACAAAAGGGTAGATTTTTCCCTCAGACTTTAGTCAGAGTGGTGCATGCCCACTCATCATTGACAAATAGGGGGCATAAATGAATGAAATAAAAACGCAATTTTTACCTGTGAAACAGTCGATCCTTGATGCAATTGAACATTTATTAGCTAAGAATCTTGAAATGCGACCTTTGTTGGTAGATCCGGCCCTCCCTTTAAAAACAAAAATGTCAATTATTAATTATAATCTACATAACATTGAGAAAAGCAAAACAAAAACTTTTGAACTTGTTGAATGATTACCTATAAACGTAGAATGAAACAACAGTCCGTATTTAGGCGTCTTTCCTCGAGTTTTCAAAGCACGAAACAAGGCTTTTTCTGCACCCAAAATCTGAACAGTGGAAGCAGGAAATTTGGCTAAATTGGTGAGGGATCCAGCGTGAGATATCAATCTAGCTGCAACAGTTTCACCCAACAGCGATGTTAAATTAGGAGCCACTGCTGCCATTTTTGATTGAAGATACGTTAGTAAACTCCTGTGTACAAAACAAATTATTTTATAGCATACAATTTCATGTGTCGTTATTTTATTAAAAATATTATTTTACAAATTCGAACTGAATTTTCTGCACAAATGTGCCTTGCATCTTATGATTACTTAGTATTTACATGAAGAAGAAATCCCCATGACGCAAGACTTTAATTTTGGCCCTCGGAAAGATACGCTAGCGATTTTAGGCACTAGAGTATGGCAAATAGGCCGGAGAGTGCATTATTTAAGAAAGAAAATTTTAGTCAGATTTACCTGCGATACTCTGCCAACTTGATAACTCTTGATGCAAATGATTCAATATTAATCAAGTCAATAGGTGAAATGTCCATTCCCATTGAAGACCTGGATGCATCCAAAATGGCTTGAGCTTTGCCAGAATCCCCGATAATTTCTTCTAGCTCTTCAAGCTTACTTTCATCCAATTCTTTCCGATTTTTGATGAAGTGAACGACTCTTGAGTATGTGTAGTTTTCAGACACAATTTTGATCAACTCTGGGAAATGATAGGAATACCACTCTCGAATCCGCATAGAAAACGTGTTCACATCTTTGTCCAATTGGTCGAGAAGCGCAATTCCTTGGATGATCATATTGTCTTGCCGATTTACATTAAACTTCACCTTAGATCTAGAGTACGAGTGACCAAGACCGAGTTGGGCAGTGCTTCCTAAAATAAAATACAAAGATGGAAAAATTTTAGTCAATAAGTCATTACATTAGATAAGTAAGTACGTTAGCTTTTCATATTTCAGTCTTCAGTGCCAACCTGCTTCAGCGGTCAGTCCTTTAACCATCTTGTGAAAATGCGTCCGAATTCCTCTTGTGATTTCTAGAATTAATAATCCTACCCTGAGTTTTACTTTGGGAAACGCTTCTGTAATTGCTGATGCGAGTTTGTTTTCCACTACACCCAATACAAGACCCTTTACTCCGAGTTGACCCAGAAAAGTTTTCAAATCATCAGTTAAGACACCCTCCGTAATAGAGTTCAAATTTTCCAGTGCAGCAGGGGCTGTTTTGAATGGACTGAAAGCAACCAGTTGCGCCACAGAGGAGAACCGAGAATAATCCCTAATGCATTCTTCTACCTAAATAAATGAAAAACCGAAATTAATTAACGGTCACCACCTTCAATATGGGGGGGGGGATAATTGAAAGAAACGAACCACGAATTGCGGACACCAAAAGAATGGACTTACAATACTTCATAATAATTGAAAATAATACCTCTGCCTGGAACATGCTTTCTTCCTCGAATTCCCGAATTTTGAACACCGAAAATCCTGCTGCGTGTTCGAACAAAACGTGAAGTTTCTTGTCGCCTGCCATTGTGGTAAGTTAACGTCAGCTACAACCTCCGATTCAAATCCGCTTGACTTGTATACAAATTAGTCAGTGATCAGTGATTAAAATCACTGATGTGACACAGTTATAACTAAAAACTTGACTAACTTTGAAACAAAACTACTTTATTCTGCAGTGCGGTCGAAAAGTTTACGTGAATGCATTTTACATCCTTCCACACCGCACGCAACGCAAGTAATAAAATGCTTCTTTGGCTGCGGGGATTTCGTTGAGTTGAGAGCTGCAGAAGCTGAAGCAAAGCAAAAGCATGCGGTCAATGGAGGTCTAGTGAATAATCATGGCAGTACGCATCCACGTGGAAAAAATTGTAAGAACGAGAAAAAATATTTTTAGCGGCATTTTCTGTTGCAAACTTGGCGGGACATATAAATCTTTCCGTTTCATATTATCGTGTTTACATTTTAGTAGAAAACAAGCAAACGAAGTTTTTATCGCATTTATTTTCAATCGGCAAAATTCAAGATATAAATCAAGACTAACGCGAAACTAATTTATATAAAATTAATAATAAACAGCTACGTTATAATGTAAGTTCAAGTTAACTAACTTTTAACAGTTTCATTTAGGACGGGATTGAATTTAACGCACAACAGATAGGCAGCAAAAACAAACTACAATGATATAATAACCCTTTTTACTCAGGTAAGAAAATAAATCAATTGTTTTTTGTCCCTAATTAAAAATTAATGTGTCAAAAATGAAGTCATTCATAACTTATAAGTTGGTTTTAGTTTTACATACAATTTTAATCATTTGACGTAGGTTCCTGCATCCGTTGTCAGTAAGCAGTACAACAAACGCGATCAACTGTCAACTGTCAACAATAGCTACACAACGGGTGACAACTGACGAGTAACGATTCAACAAAGCGATTTAGGTACTACTTAAGCTGTGAAACTGGCACTAACAGTCCACAGTTGACAGCTAAGAGGTTTTATTACCTTTATTGTAATATTACTGAGATTGCTGACAGTGACTTCGGCTGTGACAACATAAACTTCGCCCAGTCGTAGTATCGTGGTGGGTTGGGCTGTTTTGCAGCTCAGTGAGTTTCTATTTTAGATGGCTTCCTCAGTTTCTCCAAACAGTATCAATAATCAGCAACAACGAGCTTTATCACAAAGTAGGCGTTCATCTAATCATGAAATCGTCACTTTCTTGGAAAATTCTCCCAAAGGAAAAATTGTTTATCAAACTGGATGGGATGCGTCACCAAATAGTATCTGGGTAATTCTGTTTAATATTTAATAGTGATGTGCTTATTATATTTGGAAAGTAAATCTTGAGCTTAAACAATCATATGATTCTTTTGTGACTTCAATGACTTCCATTTTAACTCGGTAGAAAATCGACGAAATGTAATGAATTAATTGAATTTTTCTTCATTGTTCATTTTTATAGCAATTAGTGAAAACGGTACAGGCAAATTCTGAAGAAAAGAAGCATGACGTCCTTGAACGTGCTTACAGGTAAAAACTGTCCGAATTTTTAACAATTTATTCTCCTCAGGTTAATGTAGTCATGTCATGTCGTAATAGTCGCAACAAGCGGATAGCAAAGCCTAAAAATTGAATCGTCCGAATATTTTTTTACTTTGCTAATTATAAATAATAACTTTGAAAGCTTGCCTTTCGTTATAATTAAATAAATAAATGATCAAAAATTTGTAGTATTTATTACTGTGTGTTTTCCAGTATACAGACGCAAATTTTATTTTCAATTCAACAACCCCAAAGTGAACGTATATGAATGATGTATTTATATAACTGTAGACTATAGATTATGAAATCTATTTACTAAAATTATTTAATAAAGTTTTAATACTAACTTTAACTCTGTTGACTGCAGTGTGCTTTCCGTATTTTCAATGTTAAAATTTGAACTATTTTTTATTTGTTATTGTGACAGTGACGCTTCAATTAAAATGGGCGAATTAAATAGAATTTTAATTATTTGCTTTGTATGAATTGTTGTGAGTAGAGCTGCAAAAGTTTCTGAAAGGAGAAGTCTTTCATCGCTTTCGACTGAGAATTACAGCTCGGACCAAAGTGGCAGCAAATCAAGCACCTCCAGAAATAAATCATTCACTGCAGTTGAAGACAATATGCTATCCTCTTCAGGAGCTGGTGGCTTATCCCCAAGCCCTAGCTCAAACAAATCGTATGGTCTCGGTAAGTATTATCCAATCCAACCGGTAAAAGTTCTTTGATAATCAGACTCTGAACTAGAAAAGACTTTTTATATTACCTGATATTAACTATTAAAAAATGTATAATATCAACAGATTAGACTTCTAATTTTTACATTTTGTTAACTTTTGTTGTGCATGTACATATGTGTAAATGCCTATTTATTTTTATTTTATAACCAGGGATGTGTCGATGTGTTATTTTATTAAGGTAGCAGCAAGTAAATGATGAAGACTGTAATGTTTGTCTCTAGTAATTATCAATATGACACATGGTTGTAAAATAATGTAATACGATTGTAACAAGTGCAATTTTCATTCTAAACGTTTTACAGGTTCATCCTCATCCCAATCGTTAGTGGCTACTCCTACTCGGGGATCGAATCACCGATTAGTGCCTCATAATATTTCAAACGCAAGCACCAAAGCCGTGGTGAAAGTAATTTCGAATTCTAATTTAAGTAAAATCCAAAAAAGACTGTCAAATAGGTCCTTTGGAACTGGCGAAGACGATGATGACGACTTACTTAACTTGGATGACAGTGATCTGGAGCCTGTAGGAAATGCTTATTATGAAGTCAAAAAACTTATTATCGAGCATGAGGTATGTTGACTTTGGCTCGCTATTTTTTATATGCATTAACATCATTACACCGCATTAGGGTTTTGTATAGGTTATAGGTTATTGTGCTATACCAATACCTCAGAAACTTAGTTAATAATTTTCGTTTTGTGGAATAGAATGAAAAAATTCGTCAGAAGATCGAGAAAAAGAAGATGGAAATCATAGCATTCGAGGAGGAGAGTGAAAGAAAAGTGAAAGAATATACTCTGTCCTTAGCAAAAAAGAAAATGGAAAAAGAGTTGCAGGATAAAATAAAAATGCAGGAGCAGGAGAGAGATTTGAAAGAAAGGAGCAATCAAGAAATGTTACGGCGTACAATGTTCCAAGAGAAAGATGACCATCAGTTTGAAAATCAACGTCAACAAGAACTTTTAAAACTGTCAGCAGCCTTAAAGCAAGAGCAGGACCTTCAAAAAAGGTTCGAGGAACAACAAAAAGAAGAACGTATGATTAAAGAAAAAGAATTAGAAGAAAGTCTCAAGAAAGAGAAACAATTGAGAGAAGAATCAGAGAACTTGGCAGCGCAAAAGGCACAGCAAGAGAAAGAAAGCAAAATTAAGGCTGCTGCACGTGCCCAACAGTTGCCTGCTGGTCACGATGTTCCTCCAGAACTAACACGTTATATATTAAAAGAAGATTTGCAGATGTATACAAAACTTATCGGTTTTGAAGAAAAAGTTTCAAATGAGGTTGCCCACATTTCGTCTGCAGATAATTCTCTGAAAGAATATTATTTTGGTGCGTTGAAAGTAGTAAATACACCGTTGAATTCTTTAGCAAATCTCTCCGAAGCGCATTTACAGCAAAAAGTAGTACATTTTATCGACCTTTTAAGTGGAAAGCCTGTTGTAGCAAACGAAACGATGCATGTCCCATTCCAGGCAACAAGTAAGTCAGTCAAGTAAATATCATTCAAAAGAAGTGAAGTTATTTTACACTAAAAAAATATTAAAAATGTCAAAATGTGCCTATTCTTGCAGCTGTTCGAAAGGGGGATTTATTTATAATGAAATTATTGGCTTACCGTTTCATTAAGAAGAGTGAAACAGAAATCACAAAACAGAAGTCTTGCCTCGAGTCACTAGCAACTGTTGGAATTCATTTGTGTAAAAGATTTCCTGAATGGGCAACTTTAGTTAATGCGAATTTTTACAAAATGTGCCCATTTCTCGTTCCTTTTAGTTTTCCTAGAAATGACGACAGTCTAGAAGAATATGCCAAAAGACTGGGACATGACCTAAGCGGAGGTGAAAGTGCCATGTTGCAAACCCTGTTGGACAAAATTACAGGGTATGCTTTCTACTTAACATTTTGATTTCGGTTTACTTTAAGGAATAAAAAATATTTAGAGTAAAGACCCATAGAGTAAAGAGTTATATTTAGAGTATAAACCACTAATTACATTAATTACAGATATTGCACACTGTATGCGTTAATGGTAAAACAATTCGAGCAGAGGAGAGTTGGGGACATAGGACCAAGCACTAACAAATTTTCTATTAGTGAAGTTTGGCGAATATTATCAGCTACAATGAGATTAGGTGAGTCATAAATAAAGTTAAATACATAAATAAATGTTTTTGTCTTTCAGTTGTTAATGCAAATGTTTTTGTTCGTTAGAACCCCAATTGGATGTTACTGCAACTACCATTCACATTTTATTGGACATTTTAGGCGACCGACTGCAAGCTATTTATGGCAAACAATTTTCCAAATTGATTCTTTATTTAGTTACTATTTATTTTCCAAAATTAAGAAGTGTAACCCCGGCAGGGAAAGCTGGTGCTCTAACTAGGCTTCAAATATTTATAAAACAAAAATGGTTTATGTAATAGCTATGCAAAGCCTTTAATGTTTTTGGTGTTCAATTCTCTTATGTGTTAAACTGCTATGCTATTATGGATACTCAATATTTTACTGCCCTTATATTTTTACCAACGAATATTTTCAATCAGCCTAAGTTATTGACAATAAAATTTGTATTTGTGATATTCTACTAACTCGACTCTGTAAAAACTAAATAAATCTGCACAATATACACACAATGAATTCTTTGAATTTTGATGGGTTTATTTTTCAGACAGTAAAATCTGCAATAATATGTAGAATATATCTTATCTTTGACTGACACGATCAATTAAAAGTGATTAACCATTAATCAATTAACACAATAACAGTAAACACTTGTATTGATACTATACATACACAATACAGAATCACAGATAAACTCTTAAGCCCGCCTAGTGTGTAAATCATTATTTAAAAACATTGCCGTTGCACCACATACATAGTAATAATATAATAGACCAAAGGATCGAAGCAAGTTGGTAATTCTTAACTAATTTGTCCCGTCACAATAAACATAAATTGGAATCCCGTAGCTTAAAATTAAACCCATACATTTTTACAAAATTATTCCCAGCAAGTAAGGTTAGGTACTGGGCATTTAACAATTAATACATAATAACTGCATGTGAGATACTTTTGTGTTGTGGATCCTATGACTCACGATCCCAGTATACTATTTAATCTTTATTCTGTCCAACAATAATAATTCTTGACGATTACTTCACTATCACGGCTATGAGGGATCACAAAAAACTTTACAGTATTTTATTTGTTTGTATATATAAAAGAAGTTAATTAGAGGACCTTTTCTGCACGATCATGTTGCATTGAAATACTGAGAGTCAGAGTTTAATTCATGTGAAATTTCTGTGAGTTCATCATCAATACTTAAAGATTCTTCTGAAAGAATTGAGTCCATAGGAATGTTAAGGTCATTCGAATCAATTATATCTCCTTCAGGCAAAGACCTTTGCAAAAAAAGATGGTTGTTTATTACGGCAATTTTATTTTGCTGATTTTGAAGAAAAAATGTTTTTCGGTTAAAGGCAATTTACTTAGAGAAGAGAACTCTAATTCCGTAGCGCTTATCAATAGAGAACAATAAAGGGGCACATACTTTGAGTTTTCATGATCTGAGATTCCAACAGTTTCGGGGTTTTCTTTATCTGCCAAATCCAATATTTCATCGTCTATCGTTATAGTTTCAGGGAGAATCGGCTCTAAAGGAATATGTAAACCATTGGATTCCAGCAATTCTTCAGGCAGGGATCTTTGAGGATGAGCTCTTGAAATATGATCTCTTAGCATCTTTTTCCGGAAGAATCCAACAACGGTACAGAATGGACACTTATAAGGACGATCCCCTTTAAGGCAAACAAAATAATGGGAGCATTATATTTCCTCAAATATGTTATTGCATTTAACACTGCAAAAATATTATAATATAACATTTAAAATATTATTATCTTTTATTACCAGTGTGTCTTCTCATGTGTTCCCTCAAATTCATTTTAACATTGAATGACTTCCTACAAAAAATGAAACACAATTAATGTACTTATCTTCTAATAAACATGAGTGAACAATGCAATTTGTGGAATTATTATTTAAAATACAATTTCATCAATAGAAGGAAAAATCCTAATGTTTTGTGTTTTATTATTAAAATTGCAAAATCCATTATAATAAATAATTTGTATTTGTTTTTACCCACAAATATCGCACGGGTACGGCTTTGCTCCCGAATGTATTAATAAATGTTGAGTTAGATGATATTTCTGACGGAATGACTTGCCACAAGTCTGTATGCATAAAAAATAGGCAATCAATAAATGCAACGAGATTGCAATATTTTATGTAGAGATAAACAGAGATGATGGACCAAACGTTTTATTTTTGTTTTGTTGTCACTTACTTTGCAAGAATATGGTTTTGCTCCCGAATGGACTAGAGCATGAGTGGCTAAGCCACCCCGCTGGGCAAACCCTTTTCCACAGTCTTGACATTTAAATGGTTTTTCTCCCGTGTGACTTCTCATATGAGCTACCAAATACTGTGGTACTGCAAAACCTTTTCCGCACAACTCACATTCAAATGGATTTATGCCTAAAGTATTGGAAAGTACACACACATTAATTTTGATTTCCAATGATTTATATAGAGCAATTTATATTTTTACTACCTGAGTGAAGCCTCGAATGATATGTAAGCATAATTTGCGAATTAAAACTCTTCGGGCAATCAGGACAATTATAAATATTTGTCTCAGCAACAAATGGTGACGGTCCTAGTGGCTCTTCTTCGTCCTCTGCTCCTTGGTCTTCTTCCCAACGCCTGTGTAAAAATAAGCAGATAAATATATTACATACATTAAATTTTAATATGAATGAATTTAACATGAATACAGTAAAATTTATAACGAATTAGATTTATGTATTACTTCAGTCTTCCCATTTCAATTGCGCCCCGCTTGGGGAACCTTTCAGGAGGAAGAATAGATTCACCTTTACTATTAATACGAACGACTGTCACTCTTCCTCTAGAATCCATAGATCTTATCATCACAGGGTTTTTTGGACCTGGTTGAACTACTTCGTATCTTTGCTTCCATCCTACATCGAAAATAATTTTAGAATTTAGCTAAAAATTGAAAAATCATTTAAGTTTTTAAATAGTGAAATACTGTGATTTGCATACGTGATGCAAAATAGATCATTTTTGACAAATCGCACACATTTACACGAAATAAAAGTTCAACCCCTAATCCCAAATCCCAACTTGCAACAAAAAGTCAAAAAGACATCGCAAAAATGTACGAAGCACATATAGTAAAATATTAAATACGAGTACATATAAAGTCAGACCTTCCAGCACACGACCTCGATTTGTGACTTTAAGTCGTTTTTCTTTATGTGGTAACTTTTTTGTCTCTTCGTCCTCTTCAATTAAATCTGGGTTTGTTCTTAATAAAAATGTTTTAACACATTTTGCGGCCAAATTATCCCTGGCTTTGTCGAACTGTTTATGCATGAAATCGATTTTGTAACCAATTCCCATTAATTTATTGACTTCTTGGGAACATCGGTGACAAAATGGAAAAAATTCATCTTCTTCTAGGCGGATATTTTGTCCAACAGCCATTACTTCAATGAAAAAGCTTTTTAATTTATTTTGTTCTTTAATTTGTGCTGCAGTTTTCGGGAGATCTTCTGCCCCTTCCATGTCAACATTGCAAATTATGCAACCAATTTCACTCCAAGCTGCACCAACTCCCAGTACTATTTCGTCTTCTAATTCGAATTCGTCTTCATTATTTATAGTTTCCTCAGATTGGATATTATTGAGATCAGCATTTTCAGAGTCGATAACAACGGAAGATACATCTTCAATGTCTTCTGTAGTGTTTTCCATTATAACACATTTGCAAAACCTGAAAATTAAAAACAACATTAGCAAATTAATGGTACTATTGTACATTATTTTGTATTTATGCTACAAATAATATTTATTCAATTATTTACAAGCACGGGACTGACTTACTATGAAAGCAATTAGTAAATAAAATACTAATTGAGATTCTTGAGACTGCTATAATAATGATTAATGCAATTCCCGCCAGTGGATTACTTTTAATTTTTGATTTTGGACTCCACAAAACGAAAAGCATAGAATTTAACTTCTGTCAATGATTGAGTCTCCTAATAGTAATTTGTTTCACCGCGGTATTACACTCGCAGACTCGCATACGGGCATACGACACTTGTCTCAAGTCTCAACGCAACAGAATGCAACCATAGTCAAGAAACATTTTATGGAAATACCTCGCGATCCTGCGATCCAGGATAATTTCTTTGTTAAAACACAGGCAGAAATAATGCAAAAACGTAGGTTGCAAATTTTTGCCAACGCATTTTGTGACCAATATATCGGGAAATGTATCATTTTGAGATACACTGCGATCTTGGTTGTGTGTAAAAAATGTGTGACTACTCATCGCTAGTAATTTGTAGTGATACTAAAAGTAAATAAATTCTATTCTCAAGTAATTATGATACCTTGTGAATTCAACGTACTCGACAATGCATTTCAGAAGTATTTATGTTAAAAATGAATATATTATACAAATAGTTATGCAAGGAACGAAACTATGTTCTTTAATTGTCTTTCAATTTGCTCATTCTCCTGAACTTCATCCTCCTTCATAATAGAACATTTCACCATTAGCATAAACCTCATTAGTGAATGTAAATTCAATTGACGAAAACATGCAACTCAAGTAGATTTTACATTTTATGCTTGTGAATGTTTAAAGAAATATTAATTACGTCAATGTCATGAGTTTGTTCACATAATAGAACCTTTTATGAATTCAGTATTAGGAAAATGTAAGGAATTGTCCACAGGATGGATCCAATAAATATACGAAATGCTGTTACTTACAATTTACTTGTATTGTAAATTTCTTTAGCTTACTTACGATATTTGTCTTATTCAAAGTACACTGATATTCAGTAATGCTGTATGACTCAATTTGTATAAGCATTAATTAAAATGTATCAAGTCACATGTGAAACGGTCAGAAAATTAAAATGATGTTGCATTTAGTCATTCACCCACAAATAAATAATCATCACATTGATATTGATATTGATAGGGTTTTATTAGGCACACAGAGGCCTAACTACTGATACCATAAAGTTAGAGGACATGAAGTAGAATTTCGATTTCTGACAGGCGCAGAGATTATCATAAATTACAATTATTATACATTAAATTATTCCATATACCATATTTCCATATATTATCACATATACCTTATTCACATAAAAAGATGTGTTTTTTAAGTTTTTTAATTACCCGAATGAACTTTGTACTACACAGCTGATAATACGATTTTTAATGCGGTATTTCGTTTTAATAGTTAACCACTCACACTACTAGTATTAGAAACGTCGAAGTCTGTTTTATCTTTTGGGAATGATAATCCACTCAATTGTTTCTGCAGCTGCTTCATTTCCAAACTGG